>BGPR01022113.1:0-21515 GCA_013235015.1 Araneus ventricosus | reverse complement strand
GACAAGATACAATCAAGAATTTTCTGAGATTTAAAACACAAATGACTGCACTGAGAAACACACTATATTTTTCTTGACTAAATAATTGTTGAAATAAGCATGTATACATGTGGGAAAGCTTTTCTGAATTACACTCCATTGCAAAGAGGGCATATTTGAAATTTTGGTGGATAAAGCAATTTTTAAAAATTTATTTTGAAGATTTGGAAAAGGCTATCTTATCAGTTTTAAACTTAAAATTTTAGTGGAATGAAGTTATGTTGAAATAAACTTTTGAATAAATACTCAAAAGTGTATGCCAAGAAGTTTTTAATTTCTGATTGATGAAAATAATTTTGATTTTTAATCATCTTTGGATTATAAATATTACCAATCAAATTTCTTTATAACATTTACATATATATCTGTGCTACCAGAAGATTTTAATTGTAGAAACTGATGAAAAATTAATTTTAGGAGTTCGTGCAATTTCAAATAATTTAAATTTACTTTTATTAATTAATGTACTTATAATTTCCTAATACTAGCAGAAACGGATAACTACGGCAAGCGTGTGAAGCGAGCTGTTTTCACATAGTGATCCCGAAAGAATCACGTGATTCTTTGGTGTCGGTGAGCGGAGCGAGCAGGGGGTGTTATATATATATATAAAGATTTTATAACAACTGTGCTAGGACACCCAGTGTCTTCATGTAGCGAGCGAAGCGAGCAGGGTTTGCGTAGCAAGCCCCGGAGGATTGCAGCGCAATCCTCCTGGGGGTTGGCGAGCTTTAGCGAGCAGGGGGCAGAGCCCCCTAGTTATAATAGAAATTTACAAGGGGAGTTATCAAATTTGAGTGCAGTGAAAGGGTTGAATGTTTCATTTAGTTACATTTTTTCATGCAGTTGCAGCTCCATGATTCGGGGCTGTTAGTGTTGTTCGATGAGACAAAAAAGAAGAATTGAATAATGTAACACAACCGGTTATATTGATGATAATTGTCGCAACCATCCTAAAAATCGTGGGATTGGTTTTTTGTTCTCTCAAGCCGAAAGCACAAATAACTTGTTAAAAACATAAAAATCTAATTAATACAGAGAATATGAAACCAAAAATACGCCGCATTACTATATATTATCCAATGGAATAAGGAATGTTCTCTGGAGCAAATGGAAAATACATTTATCGTCTAGAGAAATTAACAGCATATGGTTTTCGTCAAGGTTAAAGGGCAGTATGCTTGCTCTGTGATGCAGTGTAGGACAATGTCTGAGCAAGTTGAGTACAAGATTATCCAGCTGTTCTTGAGACAGGTCGTCCCACTCTTGAATCACATCCATCTGAAGTGCCTATTGTAACGTCACGACCGATGGCTGCGGTTACGGAGCAAGATGAAGATAAATGTAGACAAATTGTTGTCTTCCTGAATTTATTGACAGCTCAATCACACTTATGAAAATTTTAAAATATTCAATTTTTTGACTATGATAGCTATCTACACAATTAATAAAATGAAATACACTCGAGGGGAGTTAATGCACTCTGGTAGAGAACTTAAGAATAATAGAACGTCCGTAACAGGACCGGATTTGAAACAGTTCCAAATGAACTTGTTTGAGGTATCTCCGCATTAATTCTAGACACTAACTAACCTGCATTCTGCTGGAAAAATTCAGTACGGTTTCCGAAGTTCCATGTGAACTCCCGCAAGATCGGGTCCGAGGTCCGGGTCGGTCCTCAAACACACAAAATCCGGATCCGAAAATCCTCACGAGACCTTTATGGTTCCTGTCCCCAGAGCAGCAAAAACCCCCACTCTCCTCCTGAAAAGCCAAAATCACCTTTTTATCTCACTTAAGGTCTGTTCATAAGGCAAAATGGCATTCCATTTCACAAAGCTTCAAAAGTTCCCGACCAGCATTCCTTTGTCGCTATCACTACTTTTTCTATTCTCCTAAGAATACGACATTGTCGAGTCCCAGGCGCCTTGACAACTCTGTCACTCAACGTTTTTGCTAGGCAACACCTGCAACCGCGTCTGGTCTCCGACCAAGTTAGGAATTATCCTTTACTTGACATAATGGTTCCCGTCAAACAGTGTTGCATCTGATCACATCTGAAACGGTTGTTGTTGCTTGGCAATGTTGCTACACTATACATCATTAAATCGGGAGAGAAAGTCGACCATTCCAAACGAGTGATATTTACTTCTTCAATACATTCATCCCCGATTTTTGCACTGTGAGGACGGATTTTGTGATAGAAATAGACGCGTTCTGTGCCCATTGCATCTCTCAATTAACCAACATGTTGTTGAATTGATACGCCGGTAAATCAGGCCTGCCATGGTTCTACGACGGACATTGAAATCTGTTTGAAAAATCCTGATCAGTGCCACCTTAATGGTGGCGTTCAATGACCCTCACTTCATTATAACATGTTTCTGGTGCTCTTTATGTAAATACAGGACGTTGCAGGGAAAACCTGAATTCGTTAGAAAAGGACACACAAGCCGAATGTTCTGACTTCAAAAATGCCAATTGGCATTTTCTCGCATTCCCTTTCAATGCACGCTCTCAAATCGTTGCTTTTATCTGATTGTGAATTCAAAGAATTATATCACATGTATAAACACAAAAAGCACAAAAAGTAAAATCCATGTGCTACAAAACAGGTGAGGGGACTATACAATACTCCCTCTTCCTAACCACGTGTTCACAAGAATTCTGTGAAGATACGCAGAGATAGAGTAAGCGATGCACCTGGGTGGATATGTCATTCTTTATTGTCATACATCTCCTGACTGAGCAAGAGGGATGCATTATGCATTCCTCTTGCAAATTCAGAAAACAAAATCACGGTATTCTCAAAGATAAAAAGTCTATTTCATCTATGCATTAACAAATTCCTCTACGCAGTAAATACCTAATAATATCGCAGGTGTTCCACTGTCAAAAAAAGAGTATACTATGCCGAGTATTAGTCATTATAACAATTGCGTCAGCCATTATTTTTTAATAAATATTATTTTATTGTATATAATATATACAAGACAAACACTAATTTGATCCCATATGAGTATTACGTGGCTTTAATGGCCATCGCTGCCTTCAGAAAACGCTAGGCTCTTTATGCGGTTTGCATTAATTTCACTCCTTTAGTGAAGCATTAATATCTATTTACTACAAATATTCTTTTATTATCTCGTCTTCCCATTTGATTTATACTTTGACTTATACTTCATTTATTAGTTTACACATACATCATTTATGAAAATTGAAAATTTGCATCGCCATTCCGTTTCGTGTTATATATTATTTTATATTCATCGCTTTTTCCACATCAACCTCCTGTTTTTTCGCAGTTCGCGTGTGTATATAATTATTCAATCCACAAAAAAATTAATTGAATAAGAATAATTAAGCAAATCCCCCCCCCAGCGTTTAACATACCAAAGGGGAATGGTAAAATTATACATCAATAATCAACTTGAATTAGTTCAGTGTTTATCTGAACAGCTATAGAGCACATTCTATTGAATTTAAACTGTAGAAGCGGCCGTTGTTAGTTCGAGAATTGTCCTAACATTGTGACTAAAGGTGCCATACATTCATGAAACTGGACAATTGTTGGACAATAATTTCATCAGCTGGAAGTGAACGGTCATATGTCATGCGTAGATATATAACCAGTTTCTATAGTAAGAATCAGAATTTACGATTGCTTATAGAACCATTTTGGATCTGATAATTTAGAAAGACAGATGAAACACTTTCATCCAGGTTTTGCATTGATTTTTTAAAAGAATAAAAAATATTTAAATGCAAATTGGGTTACATATCTATGAGAGGGAATTAATTTTAAAGTAAAACACATACATGAAATTCCAGTATGTTTATTATTTAAATTGAAAGAGAAAGTTCTCAATATATTTAAACCCCTTCTTGGTCGGATATTTTTACGAATTTCTGACCAAAAAAAGCATTTTTTTATTACTGAAAATTAATATACGTTCTATCCAGAATTCGAAAATTCAAAATATTTTTGCCCGTAAGCAGTTTTTGCTTGGCCTACTGGCAGTCGCACATGTTATATCCCGTTCCTGCAATGCACCCAAAATTTTTATTAAAACAAAATACTCTCTGATAATATATTTTTCAAATCTATTGCTTTTAAGTATTTACGATAAATATCTGCATGATAAGAATTATTAATGATATGTATAAAGTGTTTTTTAAATGGTTTTACAACCATACCACGAAAACAGCTTTACAATCTTTATTGCCCATCAGAACGTAGAAACCACATTGAAATAATTTATTGCCGATTACTGTATTGCTTACTTAGTCAAAATTTTCGGAATATAACGAGACGCGTAAATAGCAATGAATTCATTTTCAACGATGCAATTTTTATGCGACGCCGATCGTACGGGCACAAAATAGTCGAACGTATGACGTGCGACGCTGATCAAAAAGGGATTAAATATTTATTTCCGAGATCATTGCGTGGAAATGCAAAAGTACTTCTTTCAGATTTCTATATAATAGGTTGTGTCATTCAGTAAAAGTTTGAATAAAATTAAAAAAATAAAAGGAGATTTTAACCGCTTAATAATAATAAAATAAAAGAAAATTTGAATGTATAGTCTGAAATACACTGGTGTAAAAAATTAAGGAAAATTTCGTAAAATGTGAGAAATTTGCAATTAATACGAAAACTTTGCTTCAAAATCAGTTCTGGAGAATTGTGTGACATTCAATCGAGTATCATACACATTTTTCAGTGAAGATTCGGTCACGAGGGCAATTAGGGGGGCCACCAGAAAGGGATGAAGGCGAAAATGGAGTTTGACCCATCCTGTTTCACAGAAAGCTGATAACGAGATGTAACTTTTATCGAAGGTTATGGTTTAATGTGCATAATATTTACATGCATTTTCGTAAGCATAGCACAAATATTCGGGAAGATATAAATGTTTCTTTAAAAAATCCCAAATTTTTCCACATGTGTTTTGATTATAAAATGCGGAGTTTTCATTCAAATTATTCGAAATTTACAGAACACTTGACAATATGTTACAGAAGTATTGTATTAAACTTTGAAGTAAATACGTTTAGTATTACAGGAAATATGAGTGTTTGTACTAAATAACTTTTTACTGCGCATGTGCGAGACGCAGCGGAATTTTTCTTTCATAACTTCAAAGCCAGATATATAGAGCAACTTTAAAAAAAATTCCAGTTGAATCCCGCTAAAATTCAGAAACCTGTCGGCATTTCAGTGAGGTGAATTTAAATTTCTCTTTGAGAGAAGCTAAGTGATGAGGGTTCTTGTACAAACTAATATTTTTTAAATTTGAATCTTCGAACAGTAACATTGATTTTAGGAAAATTAAATATCATGAATACCACCATCATGTACACTTATAAATTAAATACATTATTTAAATTGCATTTCTTCGAATACCATTCGAATATATTCAAGTTTAGAAAATATCAGTTTGTTCAAGAACCGTCATCATTTAGCTTCTCTTTAATAGAAATTGAAATTTACCTCACTGAAATGCCGACAGCTTTCTGAATTTTAATGGGATTCAACTGGAATTTCTTAAAAGTTGCTCTGTATATCTGGCTTTGAAGTTATGAAAGAAAAATTCCGCTGCGTCTCGCACATGCGCAGTAAAAAGTTATTTAGTACAAACACTCATATTTCCTGTAATACTAAACGTATTTACTTCAAAGTTTAATACAATACTTCTGTAACATATTGTCAAGTGTTCTGTAAATTTCGAATAATTTGAATGAAAACTCCGTATGTTATAATCAAAACACATGTGGAAAAATTTGGGATTTTTTAAAGAAACATTTATATCTTCCCGAATATTTGTGCTATGCTTACGAAAATGCATGTAAATATTATGCACATTAAACCATAACCTTCGATAAAAGTTACATCTCGTTATCAGCTTTCTGTGAAACAGGATGGGTCAAACTCCATTTTCGCCTTCATCCCTTTCTGGTGGCCCCCCTAATTACCCTCGTGACCGAATCTTCACTGAAAAATGTGTATGATACTCGATTGAATGTCACACAATTCTCCAGAACTGATTTTGAAGCAAACCTTTCGTATTAATTGCAAATTTCTCGCATTTTACGAAATTTTCCTTAATTTTTTACACTAGTGTATCATTGCATGATAATGTTGTAGTCCTGATTCATCTACTTGAGTCTTCAGTTTGGTTGCCTTTTCCTTCTGCGTGTAACACTGATTTTTGCATCACGCTATTTATAGAAAATGCCACCCTGATAACATTATCATGTTAATTGAACAGAAAGTGACGTTTCTGCTTTAAGCGGGACATTGACCAGTGTTCCACTCCATATTTTTGGAACACGGGACGCAAACGCCTTCGTCTATGTTATAACCCGACGAAAATTGGCGTAGACAGACGGCGAAGTTGGAATTCCAACGAGGTTGCTTTTCCACTCAACCCGTTCGGCCATAAAAGTGAAATATGATCGTTCGAGGAGAGCGATAAATCACCTATGTGTGGGTAGGAGCGTTGGGGAGGGGGAATGTGCATGGGAGTTGCGGTTAGACTGGAGAAATCAGGGCGGGTAGGGGAGGGTGCTCTCTCTAAAAAGCGAAATCCCCCCCGTGTGGGGGAGTAGGGGAATCAAAGCGGACGATAGTGCATTTTGAAGCCTCTATGAATGACCTACTTAAATCGACTCACTTGAATCGATGGAAAACAAACCGGTCTTTGGGCCAAAAGGAATGGATTGGACTACTCATGAATGCCCAGCTTTAAAGTTAATGTCCAAAGAAGGTAATCATTTTTTATTACTACGTTAACACTGGTAAAAGAGCACAAGTGAAGTATTTGATGAAACAATAAAATTTGTTTGAATTCCATTACAAAAATAAAAAACAACGCAAATTGTGTTTAAAATTAATTTTGAATATTTTTTTAAAAATAGAGGAAAAAATGGCACCGAAATGAATTTGGTATTAGTGAAAAATGATACTAAATTATTTTGAATTTTAGAGTTATGTAAAAGTGGATTTTGTGCAGTATTATGCTCCGAAGAAAAACTTTAAAATTTCGATCCTTTCTTAACAGCCCCTGCTAACGAAGAAGTAACTACGTTCCATATGCAGTAGCTATAAGTCAAACGGTCAGCCTCTCACAGCATTTTGAATGACTTTTCCATCTCGCATCATTAAACTAACAGAAAGCATGAAAATAAGCAGTGAAGTGCGTTTATTATATTAAAATTTTAGCATGTATGCTAGAAATTCTAAATAAAAAAAGTCTTAATCTTAAGATATTTCATTTGAAACATTGATAAAATAAATTCTTCTGAAATTTTCTTCAATTTCCAAAATAAAAGATTTGCCCTATATTTATTAGTGTGAATAATTGATTTGTATATCATTTCGAGAATTACAACACTGTTCCGTTTCGGCTGGAATTGCACTTTTGTATATTCGATTCCAATCAATTAAAGATTGTTTTTGTTTCAATGTTAACTCAGAAATAATCTCCATCTTCTTAATTTTATTACTGAAATATTTTTGATAAAGGATAATTTCATAAATAATACTATTTAACAAATGCAACATTAGAATTTTCTTGCCAAAATTTCAGCGGACCCATGTATCTAAATATATTTGTTTAAAACTTGGTTCTCTATCATATAACTCCTTTTATTCAATAGAAACAACATGGAAGTTTTTCATAAGCTAATCAAAAATTTAAAGCCTCTATATTCTTGAGTTTTGTCATTCCTTAATCCTTCCACGAAGGCAGACTTCGATGAAGGATCTTTCTTTTTCTACTGCATGGAACTTGAAAAAGATCCGAATTCCGTTAAACATTTAATAAAACTTTCGATTACTTCCAATCAACTCCGCCAGTATTTGACGTTTGCTCATGCAACCGAACGAACGAATCCGGAAGGGATTTCTTTTAGCTTTGTATTACACTAGTGGAATCGGTACTTCTTTTTCTCCGATGCCACCAGGAAATAAAATATATCAAGAAAATTGGAAAAAGTTCTCTTAAAGGTATAAGAAAACGTTCTGTTGAAGAAAATGATTAGATTAAAAGGTTCCATTTTGCAAGTCAAAATCAGGTGATTTACTTGAGGTTGAATAGAATATTTCCTCAAAATGGGATTGTGAAAGAGATTTTATATTTACCCGCCATTTTTATTCTGTTATTTTGTTGTTTCCCAACATATTTTGAATACACCGGCATTCAAGTTATAAAGGTTTTGTATCTTTTTTCATTGCAGAAATTTAGAAGAAAGAATTTCATTAATAACCTTTATAGCACAAGAAGACAAGAATTTCATTAATAACCTTTATAGCACAAGAAGACAAGAATTTCCTTAATAACTTTTATGGACGAGTTTTCTGTTTTATTTATTTGCAGTAAAGTAGGACTTTCGCCTTACCCATCAACTTCCGGTGATAATGTAAGGTCATTGGGAATCTTCAAACTTTCAACAATTCGTTTGGAGATATTAATTAATATTTAAAGTGGAGTTTTCTAATCTTATGCCTTAAGGATACTTCTAATATTAAATTTCATATTTTTATTGTTGTAGCTCTCAAAGTTTACTTACAATAAGAGCCTAATTTTTTGGAATGATTAAACTGACTTTCAGAATTTTTATTCTTTATCGCTCTGTTTGGCGCTTTGTGTACTCAAGATAGAATTTATTCGAACTTGGCGATTGATATGGAATCCAATTTGATTCGGCGATCGCTTAAATTGGAGAGTTACTGGAAAGTGGAAGTGAATCCTCACCACGGAAGTTCTGTGAAATCAAAATAAACAAATCAGAAAACTCGTCCATAGCACAAGAAGACAAGAATTTCATCGATGAGAGAGAATGGAAATAATAACGATAGTTTAATAATTATGATGATAGCTTCCTGTTGTTGGGGAAAACAATAAATAATATAAACCGTAACCTTTCATTTAAATTTGCATGAAGTAAATGACAGAGAATCGTTTTCATGATATTGAAGATTCCTATTTTGCTTTGCAAAATGTTTAAATTTTTTTCTTTTTATATCAGAAAAAGCCAAGAATTCAACAAATATCAAGGAAGTAAACAGAAACTTTGTTTCATACGAGGCATGTTTTTGAAGTAAATACCGTTTTAAAATTACACACACATGTGTTCTTTTATCAATTTTATTTTTTACATGAAAGCCTGTACTTTAATCTACTTTTCAACATAATTTCCACAAATATTAAGGCATTTTTCGTATCATACAACTAGCTTTTGAATTCCATTCTCATAGAAATCTGCCGCCTGACCAGCGTGAGCAAAACTAAGTTTTCTATCACAATTGCATAAAGAACACTTATTGAACTTGAAGGAAACTCATTAGATAAAGATGAAATTGTAATTTCCCTCAGCTTTCTGCACCAATTCTTCAGTAATGACAGAAGGTCACCCACTTCGTTTGTCATAATGCACATTCATACGCCCATTTTCTTACCATTCTTTCGCTCATAATGTTTCCTCTATACAATTTATTGATCTGATGATCCATGAATGAATCATTTCATGAATCACAAATGATAGAGTGTATGTTCCAGTCGGCGGGGTTTTCAATTGACTGAGGCATTTTAAATACTCACAGACAGACGTAAACACGGTCGAATTCTTCCATAATGGCAACTGTGGCTAGCCAACAGATGCAGGTACTTAACGCGCTGCGGTGGCCGAAATTCAAAACAGTACTTACTTAAAAAACACTCCTCGTAGATTTAGTGATCTCTCTGAAGGGGGGGGGGGGGCACCTCAAATGAGAAGATAAGAATTTGCTGGTTAAATAAGCAAACTCTTGCTTCCCCTGGAGGGTATAATAATGGTGGCGTCGTTGTTTCGGCCACATTCCCGATATCGGGATGTACCTCCTACAAGAGGGGTTGACGCAAGGACCAGTAATGACCATTTTGTAACTGACAACAGTATCCTTGTTATTATAGCGGCGACCCGGTCATTGAGAACCAGGATGCCTAAGTAGGCTGGAGGTGTATCTTTATGGTTACAAATATACTACTAACATTTTACTTTTGAATTTTATTTCGCGGCTCTGGAATTACATTTTTAAAATTTCAAATCAAAATTTTTCTAACTCTGCTGTTTAGTTTTCTATTTATTAGGATTATTATTTTATTGCTATATTTTTACCTATTATTAATGCCGCTTTATCTACCTTATGCTTTCTCGTGTATGTAGTATAGAAAAAAATGTATGTTATCTTCAAAAGTCAACCTCCTGATCTTTATGAATTCCTATCTTTAAAAGCTCCCTGTTTTTTTTAATAGCATTTTTAGAATTTTATTTCTGGGTTTGCATGCCTGTCCGTGTTTATGAACACAATTACCCAATATAGAAGAAATCTGGCATATTGTTTTTATACCTGAAATGTAGACGAATTAAATTTTGAATAAATCCGCCAACGGGAAACAATTCCTTTAGAAATGCATTCATGATTTTTTTTCACAGTATAACGAAGCTTACAAAAAAGCACAATATTTACTAAAATATTTTCACCATACTCGCGTTTCCATTCACACCCAAGGTAACTATCTGTATATATAAGACGCTAACGTACGTGGCACAGAAAAGAGGATAATTTCAGTTTTGCCGATGGCAACGATCGGTTTGTTTACGAAATAAAACAGGTAGCCATGTTAGGCATAACTTCATGAGTATAGCCTGCTATTATATTCGATGTAGTAAAAACTCTTTCTCAACAAAAATTAGTTTAAGAGGTAGAGTTCACATTATTTCCTATATAATAAAACTTTGGATGAAATTATTTTAAAGAGATCAGTTAGAAATGAAGCATATGGACTTAGGCGAGCCTTAGAACGTTCAGATCAACGTCAAACGTCAAATTTCAATTTAAATGCGGAACTGTCTTTAGGATAACGCTCAAGTCATAGCACTAATTAAGACTATTGAATTGGTATGCTTTAAGTTATATACTTCATCGTTTCTAATCTTGAAAGATTTTGGAGATTTATTCCCCTACTTTTTTTGTTTTCCAACAATTGGCTTTCGCAGAGGTTTGGCGCCACAAATCTACATTAATGCGACAAATATCGGTTCCCAAGACCGATTGGCATTTGACTGTTGGAATTCCAATTCTGGGTTGTCTTTTTCATAGTAGTAAAATTTAGAAGCGAAGGGAAATCGTGTTAAATTCACTAATTGAGGTGAACATCATGGAGTATATTATAGTCAACATTGTATATTGAGTACTTTTACGTTATGTACACACCACTTGACAGCTTTTTTCTTGGCGAATTTTCTCGGAGCGTTGAATCTTCACCTTGGCTCAACTTTTTTCTTCACGATAGTTGACGCGCGCTGTATTTTTGGCTAGCTGAAGCGTCAGGAACCAGAATGCGCCCATTTGGCCGAAAATGTATGTATGGTGTGCAATGTGCATATAGCGGAGCGCAGATTCTCTGCGCGGATCAGCTAGTTATACAATGTATAACTAACTAATATATATTATTACTATTCATCCTGAACGAGAACGTTTTACTGCATTACAGACATTTTCAATCCCATGTTTATGCAAAAATAGACGAAAATGTGGAAGGGTGAAAACTCCCGATTTCTTTCGTATTAAAATCTATTTATGTTCTTTGTTACGACTTTGAACTAAGTTCTTATAACACATGTTCTCAGAATTGTCTGCCTTTCATATTATCTAAACCAACGAGTCCTCACATGCCTCACTCTTAACCCGTGTATTTCTTCTTTTAATCTGGATAAGGAGAATGCAATATTTTCGAGTCAAATGCTTTTAGTTAGCTAAAATATCTCTTATTTTTCAATCCATCTATATATTTAAAAATTTGTTTAAAAAGCCTTCACCGAGTCCGCCAGCCTCAACCGCTCAACCGATTTCTCTTTCATTTGGAAGGTTATGATGCCTAAATATGTTATCAAGGATCGCCTCCCCCCCCCATTTCCGAACGAAAACAAAAAAACATATAGAGAATGTATGGTGGAGAAATGTTTTTTCGATTTCATTCGAAAATGGGGGTAATGGGGGCAGGCGACCCTTGATGACATATTTAGACGTCATAACCTTGCAAATGAAAAAAAAGTCGAAATCGTCGGGTGGTTGGGGTTGGGGAATTTCTACAAGGTTTACCCGTAGACAATGCACAGAGGAGAAGTGTTAATTCGATTTCGTTCAAAAATGGGGGGGGGGGGCAGAAACCCTTAATGACATATCTAGACGTCATAGCCTTTGCAACGAAAAAAAATGTCGAAATCCGTCGAGTGGTTGGGGCTGGAAAACTGTCTGAAGGTTTTACCATATTATTTTAAATATATAGATCCCAACAGTTCAATCACAATGGTGTGTCAAAAATATTGTAAAATAGCCATTGTATGTGATGGAAACTGTTAATTTAAGGAGATATCATTCTGTATTTTTGGATCTGAAGACTTTCATGCGAAATTTTGTGAAAAAGTTATACAAAACATTACAACTGTATGAGGTTTATTGAAAGATTTTAAAATTTTAAAGGAATCTGTTGTCTACAAAGAATATGAAATCTACTATGGTTTTATTGTCTATTTCACTGATCTTCATGCAGTATTTAAAACTGAGAAAAGTAGTAGCTGAGATCCTCGAAACAGCCAGGTGACAAGGACAGTGCTGACCAAAGTGGGTGCTGGTTTGTGGGAAAGAGTAGTCTTCGAAATCATTTTAGCGAAATATTATCGTAAACAAAATAATGCATATCCAGCAGCTGTTTCCACATTTTCTTTATCAACAACCAAACAGCTGAGAATTAACATGTTTCTAACAAAAACATCTTCCTACCCAGATTACAAAACACTTTTCATAATTTCCATTCACCCATTGCGAGACAGTTTTCCTTGCCAAGATTGATGTTCTAAGTTTGCTTTATTCTCGGGAGTTCAGATAATAAATAAAATTCTATTTCATAAAAAGAATTCTCGGATGTTTTAATAATATCTCTATCGAAAGTTGCAGCTTCTGGAATGCTATCATGAATCAATACTGAGACAATTCTTGGTCGCTCGCAGTGTTTGAAATTGAATTTTTAATCATTTTCCCATCGCTATTATATCTGATTCGCACTTTTTCTAAATTCATCATTTCTATTCTTTATACTCGGTTGTTACTTTCGTAAATAGTAAATTTTTATACGGAACTTTAAAAGAAATTTTCTTTATGGGATTTATATAGATTATAGGGACACTGTCATTATTATTCCATTAGCGCATTGGGAAGTTTAGAACTGCCAAAGGATTTCAACGGTTTTTACAATTTCTAATTGGTTTGTTTCTGTTTGGATTGCAAATTTTTGGCAAATCTACTAACATTTTTCTTCAGTTCCGTTGATTTTTAGTAACGTGGAAATTTGGTGTTACTTTATCATACTTTTGAAGGCTCATCTGAAATTAATTTGCTTAAGGTTATAATGTTTTGCCCAAATAAGTACGGAATAACACTAATCAATAGCTAAGAATAAAATCTTGACGGCTACGGTCATAATAGGGTTTGATATTAAGCTTTATAACTAATTTGAAATATATTTTATAGCTGTGTCAAAGGGATAAAGAGAAACGCATTATGTGATACATGTAAATCATGATTTCCAACATATCATCACTAAAATCATTACCAGAATGCTAAAATAATCATTTTAAACATGATTCTGGTTAAGTGTTTTTTTTCAATAAAAATCTTAAAAAATAATTATTTTTGGAATATTATTTTTTTTATATTTATTGTATGCATCGGATAACTATAAATCATTTTTGAAAAGTTTTAAAATACAAGGTTGTTATAATTAAACTTCGCCAATTCAGAAGGCTTCGGTTTGATTCTATGGCTCCAAACGAAACAAAATTCAACTAAAATGTAGCCCAAGTGATCTTCTCTATGAAAACAATTTAAGAAACAAAAAAGCGCGCATAAAAATGATATTTCGAACGAAAAGAAGACTTAACGTTCAGAACTGAATTTTGATAGTTTCAAATGAACTTGTCCAACCGATACGCGAAAAACCCCAGACACCAGACAGGCCGTGGCGGTCGTTATGGAAACGGGATATTCCACTGCATTTGGGGGTTGAAGGAAAGGGCATTATTTCATTTGGCTCAGTTAGAGCTGGCGGAAGTTTCATTTCGCTTTGTACTCCAGCCGAAAACGAAGACATCGCCGAACGAACCAAATGTTGTGTTTGATTTTGTACCCGTTTCCTTTCTTTCTTCGACTCTTCTACTTGAGGCAACCCTGTTAAGGGCTTTTCTCGTGGCGGTAGGACAATATTCAATTTTGCTTTAGCAAGAAAAAAAACCTGAAAATTTTTCTTAGCTAATAGCGCAGCGCCACTTATTAACGAAATTTTAAATTCCTTTTCTTGGTTTTTACTGAGCGAATCAATTGTAATACATTGAAGTAATTTTTTTCATTTATAACCATACAACCGGTTCTAGGGCCTTCTGAATAGGCGAATTTTAATTATAAAATCCCTGTATTTGTTTTATTTAAATCATTTTGTTAAAAGGTAGAGAGGTCTAATTCATTTACAACTAAAAAAAAAGATATCTTGAAAGCTTTGGTAATCTTTACTTTCTCTTTAAAAAGTAAAAAATTAATAAGTCAGCAAATACATAAAAATTAAAAAGAAATTGCTGTCATACATATTTTGCCTTTTAAAAAAATAAAAAACAGTTTCTCATTATCTACCTCTAGTGCCATTTATTTCTTCTTTCAATTCTAAAGTTTATTCTTACATCACTAATGCTTTTCTTTTCTTCTCACATCACCTTCAAGAGATTTACCTTTCCTTGAGTCAAGCGATACAAAGTATACTCATCTCCTCTTCAGGTAACCATTGAACAGATTTCTGTTACCTTGGTGATTTTATTATTTATTATTTTGCAATCCATCACAGTTCTTTTGTAAGATCTTTCAGATCGCAAGACAAAATGTCTGTCTAAAAGCGGCTGATCGTTTGGTTTTCGTTTGCAGTGAAAGAAAAGAAATACAGCAGAAGATCAGAAAATACTCTACTATTTTAGAATATTCATAAAGAGCAATCTGAGAAGCAGGATGTTTGTAGAAAATACTACTTTAAATATTTTGAAGAACTGGTTTAAAATTTTTCGATCCACCGTTACTTATGCAGGGTGGTTCAAAAGTCCTTGACAAAGCTTTAACCCCTTAACGATCACATAATTTTCAAGAAAACAGTAAAAAAAAATGCCTATATTTTTTATTGAAGAAAATGGTATAAAAATAGATGTATGAAAAATATATTTATTCATTTTTAATTTTTGGAATTCAGAAAATTTAATTTTTCAGAAAAACGAACAATCAAGGTTATTCTGACAACCAACTATCTCCAACTACATTACGTGACAATCACATTTTATCTCGCCCTCTTACCAAGAGATGGCGCCAAGATAGACATTAACTCAACCTCCTACCAAGAGATGGCACTGCAGGGACTTTTCGCTATCAGGCAGAAGGAGGATGGACAGAGTCTCTTGACTGTTCTTACGAGGAGGGTCTCTCTTTCCCTCTCACTCGGACTGGTCGATCGAGCGAGTTGGATAATGTAACTTGTCAATTCATGTAATGTTAATTAATCCAGAATTAATTTATGTGGAAAGTATGAGAAAAATAAATTTAATTTAATTTAACTATATCCCAGCTTTATTTTAACCGTCCATTCACCTCCTGTGAGCTAGTCGGATAGTTCGGTTAAAATTATAAATAGTCTGGCAAGTCTAAAGATTTAGAACTCACACTTTGCGTCTGTGGAGGGCTGATGACGCAGATAAGTATCTTTGTTGAATGTCCCCACACCCTAAAACATCGTCTTAGAAAACCCACTGATACTGTTAGAAAAGAGTGGTTCGGAGACCAAAGTAAAAGTAATGGAGACATCGCTAAAGTCTGCGAGGCCTATAAAGAGACTGGCGACATCTGTGATGCTCTGAAACTCAGACTGTTGTCTTCTTTTTGAAATTAGAAATATTTTTTAACTCTTGTAATTTAAATATATAATGGCAATGTTTTAACTTCATGTATAGGTGTAACGATGTTTAAACTTTTAAATTTTATTTTATGGAAATAATTTTATTACCCGGAGATTTTTAAATATTGGTATATTTTAATAATATAATTTATTTCAGATATATCTTAATAAATAAATTTTCTTCGTCGGGCCTTTATTCGGTGGAGTAGGATATAAATACGAATATTCATTCCTGTTGAAAAACACACTGTAATTTAAAAGGAAAGGCATTCTTAGAAAAAGAGAGAGGTATTAAAGAATTTGATATTGAACAATTAAATCTTTCATTAGTTCCGAAAGATTTCTCTGCCCAACATATAAACATTAAATTAACTGAAAATTTCGCTTTTTGATGTCTATTTGATTGACTTGTTCACATTGTACTTTCTCCTGAAAGTGAACTTAAGAGAAAGACAAACACATCGAAAAGGAACAAATAAGTATTAGACAAACATCTCTTGTTTCCTTTGTTGAAAGGATTCCCGAACACACCTTTTTGTTCTTCTACTAACTGGCGGGAAAAACTCAGTCTACATCGAACCTTTCCGTGTTTCAATTCAGTTTCAATTTACTTACTTCCGCGTGTTCTACATCGAAAGTAAAAAAAAGGATGATATAAGAGAAATGTGTTTCTACGAATAAGAAAGGGAGTGTTCTATTTATGTGTTTCTTATCTTTGCTTCTACATACAAACCATTTCTGCACGATTCTTGAAGGAAATTGAATAGAAAAGTATTCTCAGTCAATTCTTCGGTTTACCTTTCATTTCGTTTCTTTACATCCAGGTTTATTTTGTGTGAAAGTAGGAAATAAAGCTCAACAGTTCAAGATAGAAGCCAAAAAAATTCTTTTTTCATTATTTTAGCTTTCGTTAATTTAGTTCTTAATCAGCTTGAAAGATTCGAGTGTGGATATGGTATTTACAGGGTGTTCCAAAAATGCGTTCATGTTTTTAATATTACATAAACTATTAATGAAAAGTATTAAAGTTTCATATTTATAAAGAAAAATGCTGATTTTTTGCAATCAAGGAAGTGTTCAAATTGTTGAACATTTTTATTCATGCATTACTGATAATTCCGATGAAATTGCAAAGGTCAGGAAGTATATCTTTTGGCATTAAGGACGCTTTCTTTTTCAATGGAACTTTTTTTATATGGCCCTTTTCAGATACATTTTATGAATCAATATACATTCTTTCTACCCTTTACAGAAAAAATTAAAACAAAAATGGTATTAAAGTTTATTGTTTCTTTCTATAGATAAACGCTTGGAAAAGTTAAGAATATTTAAATGGTTCCTATAGCGTTGGTTAATAATAGAACTTTCAGATTTAAGAAAGCTCTTTGATATCTCATGTGTACGTTAAAAATCATATGGTACATATTTGTAACCGAGATTTATTTGCGACCTTAATTCATATAGTATATCAAGAGAGTATATTTCATTTTTTAGGGAAATATAGATTGTGCAAACAAAATTCTTAATATCTACTGTTTTGTTGTATGCCTAACGTTACGATTTTGAAACTAACAATGATATGTCAATAAGTTATCTGAAAAATTCCAACGAAACCTTATATTCGGCTCCCGAACAAATAAATTAGTAGCTCAATTTCCAAGAAAAAAATATCGAACAGTAATCAATATTTATACTTGTCGCAGATCTGTGTTTTTCATTTCAGATTATCTGAATATAGGTGAACACTTTTGCCTAAAGAGGATTTCTATAAGTAATAAAATAGCATTCGTTCTACTTTTCTGATATACTCTTTTCTATCAACTCTTATACTTTTAGTAATACTTTTCTATACTATAAATTGTTATTCCAATTCAATCACTTAGAATTAACTTTAAGTAGATTACATGAATTAATTTATGTTAAAAAGTTTAAAGAGGTTACATATTATCTGGATATAAGAGACTATTTTTCTATTTGCCCTTTTTTCTGTAAATTATATGCTTGCATGTTTTCAAATAAATACCATCATATTCATCACGATGACAATTCTATAATATACCTAGACATAAAATGATCATCAGGAAAAAGGTAATAAGGAATTAATAAACGTTACAACATTTGTTTGGAAATAATTTTAAATAACAATGCCTATAATATAAAATCGAGATCAACACTGCGTTGTAAATGAGCGATGATGGTGATGAGCAGACATGCACATTTTGGGTATATTCGAACGCTTGCGTTAACATATGAGATGTTCAGATAGTCATTTCCAGTTTGAGAATAATTATGCCTCTTCGCATTCAAAAGCGACGCGCCAGAATAGCAGTGGACGAACAAACTATGTTAATCGAATAGATTTTAGTGCCGGCCTGTCATGGTTCGTATAATGACATTCTCTTCTGTAGTCTACGTTTATGAATGCTTGAAGCAGTGGTTTGTCAAATCGAAAGAGTCCATTCTTTGTTAATCTTACGAATATAATCTTTTGATAAGTTAAATAAGGCACTAAAATAATTTTTATTTTCCATTATAAATTGTTCGTATAAATTTGAGAAGTTTTTCCCTATACGAATACACAATTAACTATAGGTTGTAAATTTAATGTCGATTCAGGCGACGTCGCATTCACCTGATAAGCGTAACTAGCGTTTCATCTAGCATCTGTCCTATGTCGTACAGTAGAGCCCCGCTAATCTGGACCCCGCTTGTCCGGACATCCGTTTAATCCGGACTGGATTTTTAAAGAAAAGCAGGATATACTAATCCTAGTCAGTACAAAAATAATATCCTGTTAATAAGCTGTGTTAATTAAGCTGTAGGAAAAGTTTTTTCTATTTATGAAAGATGACTGATGACTTTGATTTTTATAGTTTTCCCCATCTAAAACTTGTAATATGTGCATTTTAGGGCAAATTTCGTTTATTCCGGACTTTCGGTGATCCGAACAAAGTCCGGTCCCATCTAGTCCGTATTACCAAGATTCTAGTGTTATTTTTTGTATTTTTTGAGAAGTGTTTTGTAGCAATATTTTTTGTTTTGTTCCTTATTGTTTCATTAAAAATTATATGCATGTGATTTCTATTTATCTTCTGTCAGTTTCCTTGGTAGTAAATGAACACCATGGCATCCAATCTAATCATACATTCCCAGTTATTCAACTGAGGTGGGATGTATCGCACCATGAAAGAGTCATGGACAATTATTTAAAGCGAACACTTTTCGTTTCAGAAAGCCGCGACTACTACATTTGGACGATATTATTCCACAGAGGGGTGATACTCAGTGAGTCAGAAATTTTTTTCCAGAGTTCTTTGTTAGGCATGTTATTCTTTTCTGTTATTTCTGTTATTATTTTCTTTTTGAATCGCTCCATTTTGCTTTAATTCGAAACGATCGTTTTTGAATCGAATATTTGGTTTACAAAGTAAATATGTCTTCTTCCATGTTTCACTTCGCCCCTATTTTGGTGAACCGATAGCGCATGCGCAGATGGTTTCAGTATCTGAAAACGGTCAGTGTTTATGGTTTTTTTTTCTTCGTTATTTTGATAGTTCCGAGTGGAAACAGTTGTCTTTAACACTATCTCGGCAGAGTATCAATATAAACAAAATGACGTATATACCACAGCAATTCATCATTTTTTTATAGGTAGAAGTGTAATGTGCACCCGAAAATATCTTCCTTCTAAATCATAAAACATTTTCATAATTTGGTCTTCCTTTGTCGGAACATTTTCCTTTTTTAGATTGAGTATTTTCTGCCTGCTTTATTTTCTACTTGTACGACGCAACTAATAAATGAGTTTCTTCTTTCATGGAAAAGAAATGTTTCCTTTGTTTAATAACATCTTTGTCCAAAGATGCTACGTCTGAATTGTTGCAGTGAATCAATACTGAGACAATTCAGGGTTTGCTCGCAAAGTTTGAAATTGAAATTTTAATCATTTTCCAATCTCTATGGTATTCGATTTACACTTTGTCTAAATTCATCTTGTCTTTACTTTATACCCGATTTTATTTTCGTAATTATTTTTTCATTTCCACTTCGAAAGAAATATTCTTCATATGAATTATGAAAACACTTTCTTTATTCTTTCTTTGTATCTTTGAATACGTAAAAAGTTCTTTAAGTTCTATAAACTGTTCTTTTAATGATTTTTGCAACAGAATTAATAGTTTCTTTCATTTGAGGAAGTGGCAACAATGCATTGCCATCGTTTGGGATTTAAAAATGATATTTCACTATTTTCATTGATTAAACATAAGAAGAAATTTTTGTGTTAAGTTTTTTCATATTTTATAACTCTGTATTTTTATAAGATGAACAGTTTTATAATTACGAACAAAATGTGATAAATGTACTTTCCAAATTTAATAGGGTTGACATACGTCCCGAATATACGGGACTGTCACCGTATTTCACTACTCAGTCTCGTATTACTATTTGTCCCGTTTTTGTACCCTTTTCGTCCTAAACTCTGCGTCATTATAATTTTAAAATGGTTTGCGCCCAATTTTATAATTATGTGAAAGAAGCAAATCATATAATTAAGAAAGTAAAATCGACTTTAAAATCTGACTGAGCTAAAAAAGTATTGGTCTCGAGTTCTTTGTTATTATTATTATTCTACGTGTCCATTTTATTAGATTGCTTAAACACTATTGTTTTTTCTATAAGAGAAAAATAAATCATGACCTACTCAGTTTTTCATGTTTTATTTATTTAGTACTTAAAGGTCCCGTATCAATGCTTGGCAATTATGGTAACCCAAAATTTAAAGACTATTGCTTAATGGTTTAGAATCAGAAGAAAAGTTGCACTATTACTGGCCTTTATATTGTTTCCTTCAAACACGGCTTAAAAGTTTGTACATGAAACACACATAAGGAATATTGTCACCACTATAAAATTTGTTGCATATGAATGTGAATATCATCAACATGAATATCATCAATATGAATGTGAATATCATCAACCTTCAGACAGCTGTTCAGAAAAAGAACTTTTGTAAGAAGAACCCAAATGTAAGACTGTTCGAAATAAAAGGGGTGTAGGGGAAGAAGGTACAGCTGACATAAGTCGTCATTCACTCGACGAGGGAATGACGAAGCAGAGATCTCCGAAGGTAGACGCCTGTGAAGGTGGCTGACGAAAAGAACGGTGAAAGATGATTTAGATAATTTCTCTATGTACATAATGAATAATGTATGCAGGGTGTCCACTGAAGTCCTTCTACCCCACATTAACTTGTGAACGGCGACAACTATTGCCACAAACTTGGTGTCCAGGTATAGTAAAGTGACCATGCGCTACACGGTGAGATTAGTTACAGCGCCACCTGATGACAAACAACAGAGGTAGCGTTCCTATCTCGGAAACGGTTCAAGACACGGGAAAAAAGTCAATTACAAAATTGTTGAGCGTCTTCGATTTAGTACGAAAAGA
>BGPR01022112.1:0-25725 GCA_013235015.1 Araneus ventricosus | reverse complement strand
TATAGAACCCATAGTTGTCGAGATATTTAAGAAAAACTGAAAACGCCCCCCTTTAAACCCCCCTGTACCCCCCCGCGCAACCCCCACGGGCGGGGACTTTTAGTATGCTGTTTAGGACACTATCCCCAACAACTGTGCCAAATTTCAAAACTACACCATTTTTTTTTTCTATTCGTCGATTTTTGGTCTTCGTTGACTGGACTAAATGGCATAAAAATAATTGTTGTCTAATAAAGATTTCAGAAGTTATTGGCAAAAACGTCTAAGCATTATGCTTAAAAGCGGCTAATGTTCGTTATTTAATTAAATATCTTAAGAACTAATTAACTCTGAAAGTTGAAAATAGCACGTTTGACCTAAAAATATGTTCTAGAATGCCGTGTGCAAATTTCATGTCGCTACCGTTCACCGTTTAGTAGGAGTTCTTGTGACCGACCGATCGACCGACAGATACATGTAATTTCTGCCTTATTTTATAGATATTTATAAACATAAGCAAAATTATCAGAAATAAAGATAAATTAGTTCAAAATCTAACCCTTTCCTTGTAGCGAAGTAGGTATAAATTTGCGTTATTTCAAAATCGTCTGCATGTAAAAAATTATTAAACTTTAAAAAATTAATACAAATTGAAGAAAAAAGTCACAGAAAATACATTGGTATCATTGGAAAGGTAAAATTTTGTACTTTAAGATGGTATAAAAATCATTTTAATAGGACAATTTGTTCCGAAGTTACAGCGGATAAAAGGATTACGTGATAGTTGATTTTAAAAATAATTTATTCCACATGTTTTCGCATTCCTGAAGGATCACGTGACAGTTGATTGAAAATAAAATAATCTTCATCGCGAATTGCGGAGTCAATGGGCTTTCTTTGTTAATTATTTTTAATCTGTAGTCAAAAATAATTAATTTAACGTGATTTCACCTAGCCTATGTCCGTTCTTGGGTTTCAAGCTACAACTCTGCCAATTTTCATCCAAATCGGTTTTGTAGTTTGGTCGTGAAAGCTTAAAAAACAGACAGACAGACACACTTTCGCATTTATTATATTATTAAGGATTTGTGCTTATATTCTAAGTAAATATGTCCATAGGAACAAATATAAACCACTTTTGGACGATTTTACACCGGAAAGGGATGTCAGGCAATGAATCCATATGAGCGCATTTCCGAAGTTCTTTCTTAGATCACGCTCAGTAAAATATAAATGTCAGCCTTCCATTCTACACTTTCCCACTATTTTGATGAAAACAACTCCGCCCGGCGCATGCGCAAAAGCGCGGAGGGTTTCCGAACTCTTTTTTATAAAATACGTTGATTGCTTTGAGATTGTAAACATAGCTTTGAAAGATAGTGGATAAATGGGGACAAAGAAGATACCGCCTCGACACGAATTATGATGCCTCTGGAAACAATATTGTTTTCAAAATGAAAGACAATGTTGGATAAACTCTTAACTTCGATGAACGAACAGATTGTTTGGGAATGTGTGGCAAAATGCGCGAGGTCCACTGTTCATAGAACTGATAGTATACTACACTCGATTTCAAACCAGTTCATTGCAAACTGGTTTTTTTTAAATTCAGAGATAATTATATAGATCCTCGGATGGAGCAGAATTTATTTAGAAATTTTATAAACATTTGTTTGTAACTAAAATAGTGGTGCAAAAAATATTTAAAACTAATCCGGACGCATATTTTTAATCGGAAACGACATTTTGAATTCATAGGTTTAATACGAAAACATGCAATTTCTTATAACACAATAATGATTACTTTTTACCTTTCCATATTATACGGAACCCCACTGAACGAGTGGCCGTTTGACCAAACTGGTCACAAATAAGAATAATAACTGCATTAAATAATGAACCCGAGAAGCTTCAGACCATGAGAGACGACATGGCCCAGTTTTATTTTCTAACCTGACGAAAAACGTAGCTTCGAAACTAAAAATAAAGGAGTTTTGCATTTTCCCCATTTTAACGTAATGGACTTAATTGTATCTCATGAAATTTCATAACATATGGCCGGATATTTATTGACTGGTAATATTTTTTAAAAATTCCTCTTCATTGTTTTCTATGGGGTCATCTGTTTTAAAATGTTGTTAAATAAAACATACATTAAATCTAGAAAATTGTACCACCTGAAGAAAATAATTTTAAAAAATGATTTGTGGAATTTTACTAAAAGTCAGTATCTTTTTTAGATATCTTGGCCGAGTTCCTAGATGGGTCATCCAGTTCAAAGTGAGTAGAAACGGTGTGAGGTGAAATTTTCATTTCCCCATAACTGTCTTACGGTCGAAAGACAATTCAAATTAGACGAATTATTACATCATCATAATGAACAACTTTTGTACTGAAAGTTTTTCGATAGCTGCAATTACTAAATAGTTAGAGACTGAAAAGTAATTCTCAACCCTTTACTTCGACTGCTTTTTATTATAAGTTATTATGCAACTTGAGTGTCTTGTCGACAAATTTTGAGATCGATTTCTTACCCACTTCCAAACGAGCTACAGCTTTGAAATTTAGCACAGTGCTAGGTTTCCGGAGTCAATACATTATTATGCAAACAAATTTGCAATCTATGCCTATTTTAAACCTAACAAAATGATATTAAAATTTTAGTCTTATATTTGGGCGATAAAGTTTGGAACGTGGTATCCTCACGTTACGCAGAGTTGTAACAACACCACTTGACGACACACAATAAAAGGGGCGCGGCCTGTGAATCATCCCCATTTCGGAGCGTCTTGAGGGTCAAAGGTCAGACTGGGGAAGTGAGTCTTGTTTCGTCTCTCGGTCTATGTCGCACTTTTTCAAATTCTTAATATGTAATATTCGTAACGAATATTTAAAATGTGTATTATATTGAAGAATTCGGTAATTCAATTTGGTTTACTATGCCTAACACGTCGTGTGTATTCGTATCAGCCGTCACTAAAAAGTATAAAATAATATAAATAAATAAAAATTTTAACGTATAAGATTTTATTCATGCGAAAAATGAACGCAAAAGTTGAAAATAATTTTTCTGATTACAATAAAATGCATGGTTCGAATAAAAGCATGGGTGCCTTTACCTTCTAGAAATATTCCATTTGTTTAAGGAAATATACACAAAATATAATGTGCTATATAAGGCGCCCACGCTTTTATTCGAACCATCGAACCTTTTTTCGCACGGAA
Source organism: Araneus ventricosus (assembly GCA_013235015.1). NCBI lineage: Eukaryota > Metazoa > Arthropoda > Arachnida > Araneae > Araneidae > Araneus > Araneus ventricosus. Next base: position 22,521 of record BGPR01022112.1, on the reverse strand, counting down.
AAAAGCTTATATCTTTAATTTTTTTTAAAAAAAATTATTTTATTAACCTAAGCTTGTGGCACCTCGTTGAAAAGGTTTCATCAGTTGCATTATCTTCAACCTCTCACAGTTTCATCTTCCCTTCAACATATACCAACGACTAAACTCCCATGTCTCCAATGGTCAATTCCGACGGTGGGATGGTTCCTGAGTTTCATAACCATAGGAGCTATGAAAGTGTAACATGAAAGAGCTTCTCTGAAGCCTTAACGGCAGTTCAGATCAAGCGATGGCCCGCGCTGCATCCCATGGACATTGCATTTCTTTAGTTTTGTTCTAAAAGGTAGCTTCTAAAATTAGGTTGAATATCGGTAAGACATAATAAGTACAATATTTTTTAACTATTGTTTTGAAAAGAACGGATACAATATGAACATAAAACACAGAACCATTATAAAATGACTAAACCTTTGGCTGAAATTCTTGAAAACAAAACAAAATGAAATGAAATTGTCAATTTGTGATATAAAATATTGACATTTTTAATATAAAACTGTAAAGATAATATGGAATTAAAAATCAATTGAAATTAGATTTAAAAAGCAAAAAGTCAGCTTTATATTTATTTTACTGCTTAAACCGAAACTGTCACGCTTATCTCTGAAATACAAATAGCCAATTAATACCTCGAATTCCAAACGATGACTAATAGTTCATCGAGAGGAGCTGGAAGAATAACCAAGGTCATACTTTGGTAATGCTCTCGCGTAAAAAGATATAAAACGAAACTTTTTCAGGCGTATTTCACACATACGTTCTCCCGCTAGAAGGTTAAAACAGTAAAATTCCAAACGGAACGATTGTAATAGCTAAATCGTTTGATTAAAACTTTAATCGCCAGTGATTATCTAAGTCGTTAGGTTAAAAATTTAAAAGCCAAAAAGAGCTATAACGAACAATTATTTCAATCTTTCGAGAAAATTAGACTCTTAGTTTAAGTAACGATTGAAAGCTACAGCAGTAGGAATTTAATATTCAATTTTATAATTTATCAAATTTAATATTTCAAAATATCTTTAAAGCATAACATTAAAATGCGCTACTTTAAACAGCAATTAAAATCTTCAAACAGTGTGTTGAAATTTTTAAGATTCTCAATGACGAAGTATTATACCGGAAGTTCTACACTATCCCAAATAAGGAAAAAAAACAGAATACTCGTCTTCAGAAAACCACAATAATAAATAGATTATTTTTTCAAAATTTTTTCACAGATCCTATGAAGCATAACAAGATTTTAGTGAAGGTTTCGTGACAATTTATTAATTTTTCTTAATTAGAAACTATGGTTTCTCGTGTAGAAAACATTATTCTATCTTTAATACTGCCATAATTATTGAATGAAAAATGTTACGAAAATGAATAAAATGATTTTAAATCATTTTATTCATTTTCTTCCGAGTCGCCATTCGCAATATTTAAGTTAGTTCCGTATCATTGTAAAGTAAATTACTCAAAACTTATGGAAACAAATCAGCTTTCGGTGGTTTCGGTAATGGTTTGGTACCATCTGCGAGATTTACAGAACCTTTGAATTACAGAATAGTGTATAGCCATTCCCCGCTGATGGTGCGTTTTTGAACTTTTTTTAAATAAAACCCTATGACCTCCAGCAAACTATTGCCAACTTTCATAGCATTTTGTCCACTAGTTTTCCATTTATGGCCATTTCAAAGTGGAATTTTAATTTTAAAGCCATTGTAATTTAGTATTGTTTTATATTACTGGTGGAAATTAAGTTTCTTGCTTCAATTCAAAAACATTTTTGCACAAACTTTTCAACTATGTACCCAGATAGCACGTACGTTTGCAGCAAGCTTGATTTTGACTTGATATTACCTTGTCATGGCAAATTTGACGCTTCCAGCTTGAAGGACACTTGTGGCAAACTAACAATGCAAAATCGCACCCCTCGCTTGCAAAACGAGTTTGCCACAAGTTCGCCGTGACAACTAGCGCCACCCGTCCTTGTAATGCAAGCTTGCTGTGAGTTTGCAAATCAAGCTTGATGCAAAGATGATAACACAAAGAAGTAATTATCTTTGTCTCTGTTTTTAAAAAACATCCGATTTTTAATAGCATCTCCTAGACCGTAATTCTTTTTTATTAATTCAATAAATCAATGATAATTTGTGAAAAAAACTTTTTTATAAACAAATTTTTTGAAACATTTTCCATCTTTTTACTAAATATATCACTCTCACTTTAAAGAAAACTATATCGCCTTTTTCTTAATGTTGAAATTTTAACGTTTATAAACAAAATTAAACCTAAAAAACAGTCAATGTTTGTTGAAAAATAATAACTTACGTTTTGTCCCATTTTAAAAGTAATTACTTTTGAAACCTAATTTCATTATTTATTCTACTAGTAAAACGTAGTTATTAGCGAAAATCGCTCTCTCTTTGATTTCAAATCATGTTCTCAACACAAAATTTCGATTACAAATCCGTAAGCACGATCTATTTGTACAATCTATCTTCTCCTCTCGCAGTCTATCTGGCTGAGTGGTTTAGAGCGTCATGCGAGCAAGCGCTAGGTCGCGAGTTCCCGTCCGAGGCTGTGTTCGTATTCTGTTTCTGCTATGTTTGCAATGAGTTTGACGTGTCAGCTTGCTGCAAGTTCGTCGCGTGGTGACTTCGAAGCTTGCGTTAACTTTCTGCAAGCTTGTTTCACATTTCCACTCCTGTCGTGTCAACCTTTCTGCAAGCTTGCAGATTTTCAGTGCAAGTTTGCTGCAAACTAAAATTGCTATCTGGGTACAATATATAAAACATTGTGTCACGTTTCTATTCATATCGTTGTTTATGAATCTTTTATTTCTTGAAGAAAAAAATAAAGCCCAAATTATATTTACATGCAACATGGAAAAAAGTAATCAATCAACCCAACAACTTTCCTTTTTGTTTTGAGAACAAGACACACATAATACATTCATCGCACACAAAGTTTAAAAAATCTGCACTTAGTTGATGACGAAGTTCAACGGAAAGTAACCCAGACACTCAGAAAACTTCATTAGTTAGAGGCGCTGCTTATACCACAGAAAAGACTGTCAAGTTGGTCTTAAATTATATTTATATTTACCAGCCCAACTAAAAAACCTCAGGCTTTAAATAAAATAAATAAATTATTCAAAAATTTGTGTTGTGTTCTAAATTAAAAGTTTATATAGAGAGGAATTGTATTAAAATAGTGGTAATTATTTTATAAAAACGGACACATGTTTGGCTTTACACATGTAGTGCGGGAAAGTGGTGTAAAACCGGGTACCTTGATTTTGGCGTTATTAATTCTTCCTTAAAATAGGCAAATTCTGAATTATACTCCACTAGTGAAGAAAAATGAATGTTCATAGTTGCCATGTTGCTGTTGAAGTCACTTCGTCTGTGAAGGCTTATTTGTTTTATGACGTTAACTCTCCAATGTTCATTTCTTTTTAAACTATCCTTACTTATTAATCATTACAGTTATAAAAACTATATTTAGTCCTGCTTATTATGTGTTTACTATTTAATTTATATCCTATCAAACAAAAAAAATTTAGTAAAACAGTTGCGTGGTTCTGTTTGTTTTTCATAACCTCCGCACTCGGAGTAAAACCTGGTACTTCTAGTGGGGTAAATCCGGGTATTAAGGGAAACTACGGATACCCGGCCCAAGAGGATTTTTCTTAGATTGTGAGATAGTTGGTAGTTTTTGAGGGCCATTCCTATTTGACCTGTGAGTCAAATGATCTAATGGAAAGCATTTCCAATATTTTCTTTTTTTGTGATAAATTTTAAATAATGCAAAGAATTATTTTAGTCAAAATTTTAAAAAGAATTGAAATTTATTAATTCCATTATATCCTCGCCTGCAAATAATAAATTTTATTCATCTTTTCTCGTATAAAACTTAAAATACATGTAAAATTAAAAATCTTTTGCTCGAAGTCTTTGCAATCGTTTGGTTTTATTTAACGCATCATCATTTCGAATGAGTGCGTCTCTTAGATAGCTTGGATTTTAAAAAAGAAAGAATTACGTAAAATACATTTTTCTATTTTTGCATTTGGATTGTATTATTTTTCTTCTTATGCTTTCTGATTTGGATAATTGCAATTGTAGGACAACCCAGAAAGTCTATTACGTTTTCCAACTTCTTGTTTCGTACAATATTTTTTAAGATTCTTACATTTCATTTTGTCGCTATTCTGTTCTATCGTAATTTCAAAACCAGCAATGTTTCAATGCGCTTGTGACATTACTAGATTCCCTATTTCATTCCTATAGCTTTTATCACTAATTTAAATACGAATTTTGGAAATATTTTAAAATGGATTGTTTTTATTCTTAAATTGTTAACTATGGAAGCTATTGTTAAATCGTAAAAAATTGTTTTTATGACCTTTATTATCCTTTTGACCGGGCACAAAGTACCAAAATTCCTTCCGTATTTATATGTAGAAACGGATCTTCGAAGGAAGTATTCTATAAAATGTGTCACTTAAGAAATTAATTAAAGAATGTTGTGAAAAATGAATTTAAAAATTAAATTTTATATGAAACCTGTTTTGTTGTGTAATAAAGTCTGTAGTGTTGAGTTATGTATTTATTTCGTACATTTATAAATAGTTTACCAAGTTTAAATTATTTCTTTTTTACAAATTTTTAGTTACAAATTGATTAATTGATAGTTAAAGAAAAAGAGAGAGAGAGAGACAACTTAAAGACATTACTACCTAGGTTTGCTCCAATCTGTGAATCCGTTTTTCTGTCTTTCAATTTGTGTAGTTCGGGAACAAAAATGAAACTCCCAGTTGTTTATTCCAGGTTACCAATAATGTTACAAGATAGTTTTCTGAACCGATTTTTATAATATATGATTTTTAATTAAATGGACGCCTTTTTAATTATTTAACATTTTCTCAGTGTAGTAATCACTGTACTGTATCAATTTTGGCTAAAATGTAACACACAAATTCAAGCGTAATTTAATTTTGGACAAAATTGTGTAATTAATATAACTTAAACATGCTTCTTCACACGAACTTCAATCATCGACTTTAAATATTTCTATACAGCGTTTGTACAGTGTTCATAGCAAGTTTTAAAATATTTAAAAGAGCAGATGAAATAGTAAATATTAAACATTTACTTTCATTTTAAAATCCGAATTGTTTTTTATGAATTGAGAATTAAGATATCAGAGTTATTAAACAGATTTTACAGATAATTTTTTTTTATTTAAATACATTGGTGTGTGACAAAATAACGTGAACAGTTTTGGACTTGGACATTTTTTCGAAAGTATCTTGAAAAGCTTGATAAAGTTCCTTAAACATGAAAATGTAAAGAATAGGCTTGAACTGACATTTTGCAATGAAGATATGGTCAGGTCACGGGGGCGTTTAAGGGATCGACTAGAAATTGTGTCGATTAAGACACTAATTAAAGAATGATATGAAAAATGCATATGTGACAAATGAATTATTTAAAAATTAGATTTCAAATGTGCTTATTTATATGAGTATATCTGGATTAAAAAATGAGTACATTTAACCCATTACAGGCCGAATTGAGATCCAGGTGTAATTACTTTCTTGCATATTCTAGAATTACTTTAAAGATATCAATCATTAATATATGAAAAAATATATATATTTTATTCTTACGATCTTCCAATTGGGAACATTTACCACTTCTGATAACCATACATATGAGATACAATTAAAAATTTGTGACTTTCAAGTAAATTTTTACACAAAAAATAAAGAAAGTTAACCTTTATAATTGTAGGAATTTAGAAAATAGCTCAAATGCAAACCTTTTTTGTAGAAGATTTTATATTTCCTGCGATTTGCTGCATGTTCTTTTTGTTTCAAAATTGCCCCCATCTTCATCACCACAAAAGCTGTCTCAGCTTAAATCGAAGTATTCTTTCGTATGTATTGTACGCTGGAAGACACAAATGCAACAGCGACAAGCACAAAGTCAGAATCGGAAATAAAAGACCCGCCAAAATTACAAACTCCAAAGAAAAAACTATGTGCGATCGCAAGAAAGGTGATTAAATATTGCAAAAGTCCTTCTTTGTTTTCGGCGTTGTCAGATCGCAAAGACTGTGTCCCCCCCCCTACACTCAAGGACACAACGGCAAAGAACCCGAGCAGTCGAAATCATTTTTGATCGTCCGAGAAAAAATGTCGACGAAATACGTGGTGTGCTACCCCCTTTACACCATCAACACCGAATTCCGCTTCGCAGACCATACAAACTGGCATATAGTGGCCTCGTTGAATGTGACGGTTAGCGCATTGCCATTTGTCTGTTCGCGTATTGTCCCATGTCCATCCAACTGGTACAGTTGCTGTAATGACATAAGGAATAGGGACATGTGGCAACGTTCTGTCTGTTCGCGTGTTGTCCCATGTCCATCCAACTGGTACAGTTGCTGTAATGGCATAAGGAATAGGGACATGTGGCAACGTTCTGTCTGTTCGCGTGTTTTCCGTATCCATCCAACTGGTACAGTTGCTGTAATGGCATCAGGAATAGGGGCATGGGGCGGCGTACTGTCTCTTCGAGTGAATGCTTAAGGTGAGATGTCGTTGGTTTCGATCATTTCGCGGATTGTGAGATATCTTTATTTCTTTCTAAGAGTTTCTTTCAATAAACACTTGGCACAGCAGAGTGATAAATTTTATGTTGCATCGAATTCTGAAAAGGTATGTCCGAATCGTCGATCTCCAGCAATTGCTTCAAGTTCAAAATCGGTTAATTCCCGTTGGTCCCTCAATTCAAGTAAGATAACTTTTAACAAGATGTTCAACTATCCAACAGAGAGCTCTGATCTGCACCATTAGGCTCCGTATAGTCTTTCAAAATAACGAGAAAGCTGCTTGTATACTTTTAACTTTGCATATTGTTTTGTCATCAATCTTGGCACAGCAGCTAATTTGATTATTACAGCAATCTTTGAGCCTACATAAAATATTTCGAGGACTAACGAACTGTTCTTTGCACCTAAGAGCTGCAGGGTGTTTGAAAGAAGTATAATAAAGATAATAGACTTCTACAAATAAAATTTAACTTTATAATCATGCTATAAACTTTAAGCTTGCACCCAACAGCTTCAGAATGTTTGAAAGAAGTATAATAAAAATAATAGACTTTTACAGAAATAAAATTTAAATTTATAATCATGCTGCAAACTATATTTAGCAATAGAAAGGAGTTTATTTTGCTTTCGTTTAACAAATATGATTGATTTTATGTCTGTTTAAAATAATCCTTGAAATAGAAATTTTCCATTCCATATTCAAAGTTATTTTTCACTATTGCGACATTTTATTGATGAAAGTATTTATTTAAATATTTTCAATTCACAAACCTGTCATTTTTCGAAAATTGGGTTCAGAACAACTATACGCGAAAATTAATAGAAATCAATTTTATACACCATTGAAATTTTTCGAAAAAAATAGTTTGTATGTCTAATGCACATGGTTTGTAAAATAATTTTTGGACGCAGTTATTGGGCTCTGCATTGATCTGATTGATAACTTTTATTATCATTTCAATATCTGTATCTACAGTAGAGTCCCGTTAATCAGGACCCTGCTTGTCCAGACATCCGGTTAGTCCGGTCGGTATTTAAAGGAAAAAGAAGGATATACTAATTTATATAGAAAAATACAGAGAGTAAATTAAATAAAATGCAATTAAAAATGCAAAGAAATTAAAAAAATATTACAAAATTATTACACTGTTTTAGTAGCACGCGATATGCCGCTGCATACAGAAAACGAAGGAAGACAGAAAAACATCCCAAAAAGAATAAAGGAAAAGAAATTCAACCTAAAAAACTGTAGCAAACGAATAAAGAATCCATTCCTGCATACTTTTTCAAGGGTTACATGCTTGGCATGGATTAAAAAGCTTGGGAATTTTTTTTTTTTGTAAGAAGCATGACTTTCGTCAAAAGAAATTCTAATTTCTATAGCAGGATAACTTATTTAGCAGGATATACTAAATAGTGAGAGGTCATTACAAAAATAACATTGCACTCGTCCTGTTACTAAGCTGTGTTAATTAAGATATGGGAAAATTTGAATGAGAAGAAAACATCGATTTTTTTTACCCATCTAAAAGCTGTATTACGCACTTTTTTAACGAAAATTCCGTCTACTTCGGGTATTTGATGATCCGGGAAAGGTCTAGTCCGGATTACCGGGACTCTACTGTACTTTCATTGTAGCTTGAACTGGCGAGATTTTGGTGACCAATGTAATTCGGTGCCAGGCCAAATTCCAGAAAGAAATACAGATACATCTCATCGAAAATTGTATTATTTTGTTGAAAAAAATTTAAAATTACAGCCGGCATAAAAGTTACTAGACAAGGCATCTAAACGCTTACCAGAAGTTTTAAATTCTAGGGAAAATCTTCCAATTATTGACTTAGAGTGTTCTGAGATGTCCTTTATAAACCTTTAGGCCAGGAATGCAGAAGCAACTCATTTTAAAAATAGAGCATGGAATCGGAAACGCAATGGACGACCGATACAGATGGCTGTTTGTCAGTGAATAAAGTAAAGAAAAGAAAAGAACAGTTAAAAAATACAACACCAGGATTTAATCGAATACAAATTTATAATAGCATAACAACTCAGTTAGGCTAAATGGATAGATTGAAAACGAAATGTTTCCAATTAACATCAATGAAAAGTTTATAAAATTATCCTAAATCATCTTTCTCATTATGACAATACTCGTCATTTTGCAATTTATAATTCTGAGGCCTACCAATGATAACTTCGGAAACTAATTTTTGAAGAAAGCGATTTATGCCATTTTGGAAAAAGATTCTGTTTAATAACGTTACAATATTAAGTCAGATAATTCTTTTTTCATGACTTGAACAATACTTTTAAAATTTCAGTCGTAATTAAAGCTACGATTACTGGGACCTCATGAATATATTTATTTTATATTTTCACTGAATGTGACTTTTACGCACGTCTGTATAATTCAAAATGTTTTTAAATTCTTTCTTTGACGTAAATACAAACGTGCGATGAAAAAAGCCCCAATAGTTAAACATAATTACATTGTTCTGATATCTAACCAGTTCATTGCGAACCAGTTATTTGAAATAGCGTACTGATTTTAGAGAATTCACGAGAGCAAGGCAGAAAGATAAAAGAACATAACAAATATTTAGAAACAAAAATACTAGTGTGAGACATAAGTTAACAGTTTTACGGTTTAACATTTATTATCCAGGCTATAACCGAACTGTATAGTATAGGTTTAGTGGAGCATAAATATATATTATGCGTCATGTGTTTGTCGAAACTTTTAAAAATTATTAAAAAGATACAACTGATTAAAAAAAATTGTTGTTTGTACTTATGTATTCAGTTAGAAGTCATGTGTTTCTTTTATTACAAAATAAATTCCAAAAGTCATCGATAGAGAGCACTGAAGCGAAATTTAAAGATTTATGCAAAACATCCTTTCTTTAAGCAACTGGATGAACATGGATTCTTCATTCGACACCAGCAACATGTTATCTCTTTCATAAGTGATCTAGCAGCAACTGATAATTGCGAAATCTTCGCCCGACAAAAGGAAACTGATAGATAAAAGAATTTATTTCATGTCCTGGAATATTAAAGCTTGTATAGTTCAACAGGAAAGATGGTAGAAATTTCATTTATTGTTTTATCATCAAAAATGAAGATTTGCATCAAAATTTCGATCCCATTCATTATTTGGTTGACTGTGTATCGGAATGTCAGCAGTGTCGAATTTCCACACAGGCGATAGAGGCGGCCGCCTCTACCGCCTATGACTCTAGGGCCCGTGCACCTCAGGCTGCCCGTGCCCAGGGGGCCTCTGACTCTAGGGGCCTCACTCTAGGGGGCCTGAAGATCTATGCGAGAAACATCACAGCGCTAAGCCGACGACGAATTTACGACATTATAGCCTTGTTTATAGTGTAGGGTGTACACAAATGAAGTGACACATTTCAAAAATTAATAATAATAAAAAAAACTAAAAATATTGAAACTATGAATTTTTAAAAAATGAGAGCGGATGTCAGAAAAGTTTTTTTCAGATAGGTAACATACCATTTCGGTGGTCTAGACTCTAGAGGGTCGAAAATTACTGGAAATCAAAAATTTGTTTAGAGCCTTACTATCAGAGTAAAATGAACCATTACCTACACAATTTTTTAATGTTTTATTTATTTAGCACTTAAACGTCCTGTATCAGTACCTGGAAATTATGACAAACCTACATCTAACGTTATTAAAAATGACATAGCATATACAGGGTGTCCCAAAAAGGTGGAACAAGCGTTTATTTCCTTAAATATTGATTTTCAGCTATATACTTCCAATTACAAAAATTCATGAAATAAGGTAAGATTTGCATGAAAATACTCTGATGACAAAAATTAAATTTTTTATACGGCCCTCATGGAGCAAAACTGTCAATTAGTAAAATGTCTCTCCTACATTCATCTTTTCACGTACATAGTTGCACGCTTCTACCTGCAAAACTTACAGATATGTAAGAAGACGTACTTCTCACTGCTGTTTGAGCCAGTCTTTCGATGTACAATTTAGGGCTAATATGATATTTTTAAAAAAAATTATTTAAAGGGCGGAATCAGGGAATAACAATGTATTTGTCAACTCTTGCTAAATCTAAAAACTATTCAATATTAATACATTAATGGAAGTATTTTCAAAATTAGTTTATCTTGTGAATCTACAAAAAAAATTCATGTGACTTATCAGCAGTAAGACTCATTTTCCCAGAAACAAGCAGTGCTATAAAAATATCGCTAGAATACAATTAAAATACAATTTTTCAAAAATAGATTTACTTTCACATAGTTCCAACTTGTAGTTCTGATTATCTGAATCGAATATGTAGGAACCAACCAAGTTCCCATTCAGGCAATATGAAAGTGAATCTAAAACCTAAGAACAGCCAATGAAGAAAAAAAATCAAGAACGCGAGGGCGAACCATGAGTGATATTGAAAAGGGAAAAAATATTCGGTTTCTAGCGCAAAACAGGAGCATCCGAAAATCCACTTCCGGCTAGGTTCTAAGACAGAAAGAATAGCAACTCGCCTTTGTCCATTATATCACTTAGATGTACGCAATGAGCGAATTTTAGTGCCTTCTAAAAGTAGTTGGTGTGCAGATCAATCCTGTGTCTGTCTTACTTTTTCATTCATTTTATGTCTTCTTTTCTCGATTTTGTCTTTTTTTGTTAATAATCGAATTCTCAGAGTGGAGAAGTAAGCAAATAAGAATAAAAACAAAAATGCGAATTTTTAAAATAATTTTAATGAGTTCTGCAACTCTGCAGACCTAAAGGACGAGTAGTCATTGCTTTTAGCGGAAGCTTAATAATACGGACAACGCTTAGAGCAAATAATTCAGTATTCTTGCTCAATATTAGGCTATTTTCCTGTTAAACCTTAAATTGTCAAGCTGTCCTTCCATTCTTTATGAAGTGGATACTTGCAACTATCTGCAAATGAAACTAAGTAACAGTATGTGTTACTGCCAAATGTTTTTTTCAATCCATGATGATTGGATTATGTACTACTTCACAAATATTTGTATTTTACTGTTTTTCTATGTTAAATAAATAAACATTTCTGCAATAAACATCTCCATATAAATATTATGTGAGTAGCACCTTAACATTTTAAAATTAACATATCTCTGTAAGTTTTGCAGGTAGAATCGTGAAACTTACTTTATAAATAGATGAGTGTAAACCGAACTTTCACTCATTCACACTTTTGCTCAATGGGGAACGTATAAAAATTTGATTTTCTTAACTTTTTATATTCAACTTCCACAGAAGCTAAAGTGTTTTCAAACAAATTCTTACCTTATTTGATGAAACTTTGTAATTGGAAGTATATATCTAAAATCCGGATTCAGGATAAGCGCCAGGATATTAGCCTAAAATCATTGGAATATCATTGGCAAAAAAATCAGTGTTAACCAATGTAATTAATTACCATGTAACGAACATTTAGAAACCGAATACGCGAGGGAAAAAAATTGCATCATAACTTTCCTCGGGTTTCCATCGTAATAAAAGACTACAAATGAGAACTCACCTACTGACCAAGCAGTTGTCGCATCTGGCTCATGATTCTAATGGTCATCGTCCGTATACGAGAGATGCCGGTACTCCGACACCTGTGAGGCTATCAAAACATTTCAAATAAACAAAAACGAATTTTCATTTCGAAGAAGACCGATTTGAAATTATAAGAAGCAGAAGCTATAAAACAGCAGAGCAAGAAGACAGACAAAGGATAAATAAGAAAAAAAATTTATTATATCAATCACCGCTCTCATCTAGAGCTACATACAGACATCTGGCTTACAAACAGCACACAGACAAAAAAAGTAATATATACCTATATATACACGATTTAGCTAGTAGATACAAATACAGTTAAATAAGAGCCTTGAATTTGAATCCGATTATAAAGAAGCGTGACACAGTATTCGGCAGGATTGTATCAAAACCCCTCCCTTTTCTTTTGCGGGAGGAAAAAATTTATTATTTCTCAAAAAATTATGATCAACTAATATGCATTTTAAAACCAAAATCGTGTGGAAAGAATGTTGTGTCACTACCCCCCTAGTTATTCCATGTAAAAAAAAAATAACAATACACAATGCACCTACTGACCAAGCAGCTGGCGCATCTGGCACATAATTTTAATGATCAACGTCCGGATGCGAAAGATGCCGGTACTCCGAAGCCTATGTGGCTATCAAAACGCCTCTCTTTTGTTTTGCGGGATGAAAAAATTATTTCAATTATTTGCTAATAAATAATGACCATGTATAACGCGCATTTAAAAACCGAAAACGTATGGTAAAAATGCTCTATTACTTCTGCCCTAGTTATTCCATGTGAATAAAAGACAACAATACAAAATGCATCTACTTATCAAGCTGCTGGCGCATCTGGCTCATAATTTTAATTTCCAACGTCCGGATGCGAGAGATGCCGGTACCCCGAAGCCTGAGTGGCTATCAGAACGTTTCCCTTTTCTTTTGCGGGATGAAAAAATTATTTTAATTATTTGTTAATAAATGCTGAACATGTAACGCGCATTTAAAAACCGAAAACGTATGGCAAAAATGTTCTCTCACTTCTGCCCTAGTTATTCCATGTGAGTAAAAGACAACAATACAAAATGCATCTACTTATCAAGCAGCTGTCGCATCTGGCTCATAATTTTAATGATCAACCTCCGGATGCTAGAGATGCCGGTACTCCGACGCCTGTGTGGCTATGAAAACGCCTCCCTTTTCTTTTGCGGGATGAACAAGTTATTTTATTTATTTGTTAATAAATAATGGCCATGTAACGCGCATTTAAAAACCGAAAACGTGTGGAAAGAATGTTGTATGACTACTGCCCTTGTTATTCCATGTGAATAAAAGACAATAATACACAACGCACCTACTGACCAAGCAGCTGTCGCATCTGGCTCATAATTTTAATGATCAACGTCCGGATGCGAGAGATGCCGGTACTCCGAAGCCTGCGTGGCTTTTGCTGGATTTAAAAGTTATTTTAATTATTTGTTAATAAATACTGACCATGTAACGCTCATTTTAAAACAGCAGATTACAAGTATTGATAACTGACATACAATACATAAAAAAATGTTACTTTGGCTGTTTTCTTACTAGTCCTAAAGTGTCTATGCAATATTCTTCTTTGTTAATTTGTCCAGTCCAGTGGAGACGATCTTCTTTGTTAATTAGTCCAGTCGAGTGGAGGCAAAATAAGGGATTCTGTACAGAGCAGTCAGTTCATCTCCAAATAATAGAGTTATTTTTAGAGCCATAAATCGGTATAAACTAATAAAACAACATTAACCCTAACGTGGATTGGAAAAAAATTCAATCTGCTCTAGACACATTACTGTTCTACAGTCAGAAATGATTCTGATACATTTTGCGTGAGGCTTGTGGTTCTTGGGCAGTCTCAACATTTCTTCATAGGAATGGTGGTTCTACTTTGCTGGAGGTAAAGGAAAGAAGAGTCCATGAATTAATTTGACACAATCGAAGTAAAGATCGAATGAAGTGAAATACAGATTGGACTACAGCTTGAAGGATGGTAAAACCAATGATCATCTTCTAGGTAGCATCCTCCCTCCGTTTGGACGTGTCATTCTGGCCCCTTTTCTTACAAAGTGGATCTCAGCCGTCCAGATCCCAGGATGAAGATACCTTGAAAAGAAAAATCGTTACAAAATTTGCAAGAACAAGCCAACTAAATAAATTGATAATAGAAAGTACCGAAGTCGAATTATTATTGTAAATATGTACAAAGAATTAGCAACTACATATACAACATAAAGTTGCTCTTATTATTCTTTTCAAAGAGTTGAAAGGCAATTCCAAATTTCAGAGTGATTCAAATTTTGTTCCTAATGCAGAAAGAACGCTTAGTTACTTTTTGCTGAAAATGGCGCACAATTTTCCGACACTTTTTATTTAATTTCACTTGTTTCAAGTTTGTAAAAATAAAATTGCATAATCGAGTTTTGTACTCACTTTCTTGTGTTCTAAAATTTTGAAATTTATACATTTGTGTATTCTTGACAACAATACACCGTTTTAATATTTTCAGAATATTTATCTTATATTTCAGTTAATAATTAGCTAGTAATTTTTTCTATTAAAGGCTAATGGCGAATTGAGTTTGAATTTGAGAACAAAGTAGTTTCAAGATTCCCTAGAAATTATAATGAATTATAATTTAAAATAAAGTAGTAGAAAATAATTATAATAAACTTTCTAGTTTTTAGTACGTAGTAAAAGTACGCTAAAAAAGTAAAAAAAAATACAAATTATACCACATGTTTACTCATAATTATATTTTAAATCAAACTATCAATAAATGTTCAGTAGAAAAGTTGGCGATCGATAGCAGTTTATGCAAATTCAGCCACTGCTGAATGGCGCTGTCGTTCCGCTCGCTTGTATTGAACTCTCTTCCTCTGCGAAACAAGTCAGTGTAAGTCAGTTTATGTACTGACAGTATGTCTGTCTGTATGTATACCTAGGTGGCAGATATTATCAGCATGGTTTTAAAGAAATATGTGTTTTTAATAAATGGATTCGAATTCTTTTTCTTGCCTACAAAAACTTTTCATGATTGCAGTTTGAACGTTCGATATTAATAGGGCGCCTTCTCAATATATAAATACCTTTCTCGTGCAACACAACTTTTGATGTGGAAACGTCTTTCCGCTCGTTACAATGATAGTCGGTCGAACTTTCTTGTGTTACAAAATACCGTTAGATTTGAATCGCTAATAACTAAAAGACTAATAATGCGAAAAGAATGGTTGACCCCACAACGGATAGATCATATTTGTAAGAGTTTGTCGCATAGTATTTGTTTTGCCTGTGACGTCATCGTACCAGTGCAGGCGCATGCGCGTTATTGTTATGAATTAGCTTTATGTAAGGTTATAAATAAGTGTAGCGTGGAAACGCGTTTAGCTAGGAGGTTGATTCTGGAGTCATTTTACCTTAAGGAGTATTATTAGGATCCAAATTGAAACAATACAAATATTTATCAGAATATAAGTAAAAATCGGTATTAAACTGAAAGTTTCAAACTCAGCATGTTTTTTTACTATAACAGGCAGAGTTTTCTCTCGAATTGTACGAAACTCACAGAATACTTGACAATACGTAAAAGAAACGTTGTATTAAAATTTGAACATTACGGGAAATGCGAACATTTGTACTAAATAAAGTTTTACTGCCCATACTCGAAATGTAGTTCTACATACTGTCAACAGATGGCGCCATCAAAAGCTACTCTAAATAAAACATAAGAAAGGCTCTGTTCGGGTCCGCGCCGCAGATTTTTCATGAAAACGTTTGGATAAATTTATGAAACAAGTGTTCCGTGTTAATAAGTAATTTAATTACCAAACTCTTCAATACAATATTTACACATAGTAGTATAATGGTTACAGAACTTATAAATCGCAAGTTTATCGCATGTAGCAAGGATCTGTGACGCTGTAATAATTTCGGAAGTTATTAAGGAAAAACGCCAAAATTTAGTTTAATTTTTAATAAATTGAAATTTTAAAAAAGGCTCCGAGGTGCACATTCCCACCTTTCAAAGTATGTTTCTGCCAAATATTGTAACTCTAGGTCTACCGGTCTGTTCCGCAGAGGACCAACACACAGACACACACGAAGACACACACTCAGACACACGGTCACACACGAAGACACACATTCAGACACACGGTCACACACGAAGACACACGGACACACACCCAGACACAGGGACACACACCCAGGCACACGGACACACACGCAGACATACACACATATCCTTTATTATTAGTAGAGATATTCAAGTTAACCCTCCGCCGAGAGCAATATTTGCACCGGCGAGTTCGGACGCAATACTTCTGATAAGCGCAGGCAGTGGCAGTTTTTCGCACAAGCGTTTGAGGAGATAGCCTGGTACTTCGAGAAACTAGAAGGGCCTCAAAACAATTTTGAGCCTGTGGCCTCATATTGTTAAAATCCGCCACTGAATGTCAGATAGATATAAAGTCAATGATGATGAATGTGTAACTCAAAAATGCGACATGATAGAATGCTTAAATGTAATATGTAATCTTTGCACCAAAATTGCAGATCAATATCAAATTTTGCACCAAATGCAATTGAAAGAAGACTGTTTGTCCATGTGTACTAGGTGGGGACGAAAAAAATCAATTTCTTTTTCATGTCGCTATACCACGTAAAAGTTTCAAATTGGTGAGAAATTGTTGGCATGTCGTGAGTGTAATGTTGCAGAGTTAACGCAGATACCAGGCAGTTTAAAATACAAAATAGCTCTAATCCAGTTTACTTAAAAAGAAACATGCTGCTGTCTTGCAGCTTACACACTCACTGACAGCCATCCATTCGACTGCTTGTTTTAAAAACACATGAACAAAATATATATAGATTGTAACAACCAATCAACTTCGACTAGTGCCATAACTTCGGCTACGTCATGAAATTAACCAATTAGATGCGTTTCATTCAGTGACTGAACAATTTCATTTGAATTTCCAACAGAAATAAAACGAGGAAAAAAATAGATTAAATGGAATGATATATTCCGTTGCCGCATCGACAAGTCCTGGAAATTGACGAAAATCGACTGCATTTCATTAATTTTTAAAATTTCTCTTGATCTATTTGTTTTCGAATTGCCTGTCAAATACTCAACGTCTTAAGAGTAATAAATTTTATTTTATCAAAATCGGTCTATAATTTCCACTGACCCCAATGCTATATGGATTTTTGATTTGTTGAAACAAAATGGAGCCTGGTTGAAAAACAATCCTCAGGTCTGAGAAGAAGACTTCAGGTTCAAATAAATGAAAACTTTCATCAAGAACTTAAAAGTAGTAAATGACACAGCCGAACGAGGGGCAAAACTAATAAAAGATTTCAGTCAACCAATAACTAAAAATGAAGAACACACTGTTGAAGAGAGTAGGAAAAAAAATCCTTGTTTTAAGAAGTCAGCTTTGAATGAAATTTAAAGTATTTAAAGTGATGACATGAGATTATTTGACAGTTATTGGAATCTTTACAAGTCGTTTGGGCAATTAATTGCTCTGAGCATTTAATCTTTATGTCTTAATGTTACGACTTAAACTGCCAAATAAAATTGTGCATTTTAACTTATCACTGCATTTATTTTTATATCCTTCTATAACATTTTAATAAATTTTAAAGCTGTTATTGTGAACATACAGTAACTGTAGAATGCTATTTCCGAAAAGCAATAACGGAGAATTAGTGTTATTTTCCATGCGTTTATGCTTTTTTCTTCTCAAGTCATAAGTGGCTAAGGTTATAATTATTACTTATTTGTACTTATATTCTAAATAAATATGTCCATAGGAACAAATATAAACCACTTTTGGACGATTTTACACCGAAAAGGGGTGTCACGCAATGAATCCATATGAGCGCATTTCCGAAATTCTTTGTTAGATCAAGGTCAGTAAAATGTGAACATCACCCTTCCATTCTACACTTTCCCACTATTTTGATGAAAATAACTCCGCCCGGTGCATGCGCAAAAGCCCGGAGGATTTCCGAACCCGTTGCTATAAAATACGTTGATTGATTTGAGATTGTAAATATAGCTTTGAAAGACAGTGGATAAATGGGGACAAAGAAGATACCGCCTCGACACGAATTATGATGCCTCTGGAAACAATATTGTTTTCAAAATGAAAGACAATATTGGATAAACTCTTAACTTCGATGAAAGAACTGATTGTTTGGGAATGTGTGGCAAAGTGCGCGAGGTCCACTGTTCATAGAACTGATAGTATACTACACTCGATTTCAAACCAGTTCATTGCAAACTGATTTTTAAAAAATCCAAACGAGACCATCTTTAAACAAGAATGGAGATCGCACTGATTTAAAAATATTATAAAGATTTGTTTGTAACTAAAATAGTGGTGCAGAAAATATTTAAAATTAATCCGGACGCATATTAAATCAAAATCATCATTTTGGAATGATAGATTTAACCCGAAAACATGCAATTTCTTATAAAACAATGATGATTAAGTTTTACCTATCCGTATCATACGGAACCCCCACTGAAAGAGTGACCGTCTGACCAAACCGGTCACAAAAAGAATACTAACTGCATTAAATAATGAACTCGAGAAGCTTCAGACCATGAGAGACGACATGGTCCAGTTTTATTTTCTAGCGTGACGAAAAACGTAGCTTCGAAACTAAAAATAAATGAGTTTTGAATTTTTCACATTTTAACGTAATGGATTTAATTGTATCTCATGAAATTTCATAACATTTGGCCGGATATTTTTTGACTGGTAATATTTTTTTTAATTCCTCTTCATTGTTTTCTATGGGGCCATCTGTTTTAAAATGTTGTTAAATAAAACATACAATAATAGTCTAAAAATACGACTTGTGGAATTTTACTAAAAGTTTGTATCTTTTCTGGAAATCTCGGCCGAGTTCCTATATGGGTCATCCAGTTCAAAGGGAGTAGAAACGGTGTGAAGTGAAATTTCATTTCCCCACAGCTCTCTTATGATCGAAAATAAAAAGACAATTCAAATTAGACGATTATCACATCATCCTAACGAACAACTTTTGTATTGAAAGTTTTTCGATAGCTGCAATTACTAAATAGTTAGAGACAGTGGCGGACTGGCCAGGTTGCCAGCTTGCCCGATGGCAAGTGGGCCCCTTAAACATAAGCTGATATGGGCCCCCAGGATCTGTGTATGTGAAAGAGAGAGAAAGGGAAGATTTTATTTCCTAGAGAAATTCCTGCGTCTTTTCTAAAGCAAACAAAATAGCAAGTAGTTTTATGTCCTTCACACAAC
This sequence comes from Araneus ventricosus, assembly GCA_013235015.1. Lineage (NCBI taxonomy): Eukaryota > Metazoa > Arthropoda > Arachnida > Araneae > Araneidae > Araneus > Araneus ventricosus. The sequence continues at coordinate 2,999 of BGPR01022112.1, read as the reverse complement.
CTTTTCTTTCTGTGCAAGGTCGGGACGCAAAGACCACTCATATCACCCTCGGCAAGACGGAAGAGTGGCCCCTCTGAGCAGGAAGCTGCGGTCCTTGGAAATGTCTAAATAACATTCTTTTTTGTTGTTAGTGCTTTTTACAGTAGTAAAACTGATGGAGAAGCGAACAAAGAAAATAGTCTACTTCGGACCCTCTGAAACTTACAAGGGGAGGGGAATCATGTAATTTGACAAAATGGTATCCGTGGGACACTCGCAGTACCAGGGGATAGATGTATTTCTCTGGCCCTAGGACACTCGCCCTTTCCTTGGAGGTGGGAGGCTATGGGAGTGCTTCTTTGGGTATGTTAACTAGGTTGTAAAAGCAGTAAAAGGCTCTTTCTTTCGTGGGTGTGAGGAGTGGTATTCCTGTTTTCAGTCAGCAAAAAAAAAGAGTAGAAAATGCAGAGGGAGACTCAGATTTCCCCTCTCTTTACATGGCTTTTCTAGTATTAAATACTGACAGCTGCGAACAGCTGAATAATTCATCTTATTAACTGTATGAATTAAATTATGCCAGTCAACTTTAAATTCACCAACTTATTTAATCTTTGGTAAGCTGAAGCCATTAATTGTTACAAAAAACCAAGAAATAAATTAGTTAAAAAATTGAAAAACAGTGGACAGGAAATGTATTAATATTTGAACTAAATTTTGATGTAGTATGTTTCGCATCTGATGAAATTAATGACTTCGGTTTTTACATTTAGCAAATAAAAAAGGCTAAAAATCTTGAGAGTCAATGAAGTTATTTTTTTTTATTGATCAAGCATAATTCTAACTTAAATTACAATTATTACACTTTATTAAGCTAATTATAGAGTGAATATTTAACCTAATTAAACACAAGTGAATAATATAATCTCAAGGATAAACTTTCTTTTCATAACAGGAAAGGTGAGTTTTAAGATCATTGCTAAAAATTAAATATATCATAATAATGTTGTAAATATGTCTAAAAAGTAAATTTATTTGAAGTAATGAGGAAAGAAAAAATTGGGCTAAAAAACTGATGAAATGGAATGCAATTTTTGCTTTAAAAAGTTTTTATATCGTAAGATGAAAATATAATTATATATCATGCTTCTTCTTTATGAGGAGAAAAATATAAGATTTATTGATTTGAAGCAATGAAAGTTGATTGACTTTCATTACAACATTCCAAAGTATTGTTAAATAATTATGCTTAAAAATATTTTAAAAAATTGCAAAATTAAGGAGAAAATTTCACAGCAACTAAACTGGCATCATATTGAAAGATAAAAATTTTGAAATTTAATAATGTGTAAAAGTTATGTTTATGTGATAATATTTTTTGAGTTATAGTTGAAAAAATTCCTAATTCTTGCTTAATTTTTAATTAATTAAAATTTAAAAACTTTCTGAGATGCATATTCCTACGCTCTTATAGTATGTTTGCACCAGATTTGGTGGCTTTAGATTCAACGAATTGTAGAACATCAACAGACAGACAACAACCTACACATACATTCTCTTTTGTTATTTATTGACAATTTGCATACAAAAGCATGATCAGAAGCAAAACATAGAAATAAGACTATGGTACTCCGTGTTAGATTTTATTTCTTAAAAAATAAAATGCATCTATAACTTATAATTTTCTTGTTTTCAACTGTCTTGTTTGAAATTGATTTAGTACAAAAGTTCAGTTCTTTACATGTAAAGAGGAATTGTTCGTCTTTTATAAAAATCTGCAGTTTTTGTCCAAACTTGATGAAATTTTTCGCATGTGCTCTTTAAAACAAAAGGAGAATCACTGTCAACTTTTCAAAGTCCTGTAGTTAATTAAAATTTCAGTTATTAAAAATTGAACAAGATTTTGTTGTTTTCCCCGTGAAATTTTTCAAAACTCATTTCAGAAGAATGGTTTTTTGATTATTTTAGAAATTCAAAAAATTATTTTTGTAATGATATAAATTTAATGACAAATTACGAAAATATTATTACTACAAATCACTAAACTAATAATCATTAAAAGAACTTCCTTCCCTCACTCTTACAAAAAAATACTCTACTAATGGACAACATTTCTCCTTCACGCTTTGTCGCTAAAACCGTATAAGAAAAATTTAACCTAAAGAATTTAAAATCAAATATTTTTCATAATATTTTACTCGGGAAATTGATTTTCTCATCTGGGTCAAAATATATTGGAAAACCAGACAATGATCTCGTCGCAGAGAAAAAGTGCTCCTTCTCTGTGGAGCTTGCAAACCGTTTTGCTAAGATCGCCACCGAATATGATTAAATATAATCCATATATAATCCATGCGCTTATTCTTTTATCAAAGGGATTTGTAAACAACGTGTGTGAGGGGTTATAATCCCAATGCTAAGAATAACCGCTTAATAACTAATAAATACTAATTATCCATGAGTCTTTCTCTTCATTAGAATTTAGTTGGAATAATTTCATTATTTAGATTTAGTTCAGTTGAGAGTTCCGATTATGGTTAAGTTGGGTTTCTATATTGTGCCGACCATTATGCTTGTTTTTACCTTTCTTGTTCTTAATAGTCCTGCATCGATTGAAAATATATTAAAAGAACTTTATCTGTAAGGAGTGAAATCCATTTTTGAGATATCAAAGCATATTTGTAATAATATTAGCATTCGTAATGAATGATCTGATATTAGTGAATTCTGTTCTTCAAAGCTAAAGATAAAGAACAGATTTAGAAGTTCATTTTCTGAAGAGAACTTGGAATTCTCTATATATTGCTATCTATTGGAAAGGAATTGTTAGATGATTTGGATGCAGAAGTAATTATTGAAATACCATCTAGTAAACTCAACAGCTGACTAGATATCTAGTAAACTCAAACGCTTACTGAGTTCTGTACTTTTGAGTTGTTAATATTTTAAAGTAAGAAGTATTCTTTAAATTTGTTGAACTTGGTACATGGTTAGCTCTATAATTTCGGTTTGGTTTAAAAATT
>BGPR01022111.1:12985-25726 GCA_013235015.1 Araneus ventricosus | reverse complement strand
AAAGAATGTTTGAAATATATGTATTCAATTGAGTATATTAAAAAAAATTAAATCGGAAAACTACAATGTAAACATCAATTCTTCAAATAAGTTGGCATGCTTATGCTGTTAGGAACTAACAATGTGTTGTTTATAAATATATAAATTGCCCAATGTGTTGTTTATAAATATATAAATTGCCCAATGTGTTTAAACAACATCTGAACATCATCGATAATAAACACTAGGGCAGAGTGCTTTTAGTAAAAATGAGGGCCTTATTTCTCATAAAATAGTGCTCCTTTTTAAGGATGCTCTTTTTAAAAAAACGCTCATTACACTATTGCTAAACCGATTGTGGTGTATGGCAATAAACATTTTAAAAAATGCAACGAAAATTTTAAGAAATCGAAATGGTTGTTGACTGAATTTTCTTATATATTTCTACTAATATCATGGGGCACAACTGGTTGAGAATCGAACTTTGTCCATTGGCATTCATAAAAATTTCTATCAGTATCCAGAGTTATCTTTTTCACTACTTGTTTAAAAAAATGATTCAATGATGTTAATTCGATCGCCATGCCTTTTTTAACTTAAATTTTAATAATTCAAGGAAACATATATTGTTAATGATAAACATCATAACATTGAATGAATGGACGAGTTTTCTGCTTTGTTTGTTTACATCTCAGTGCCTTTACTACGTAATCCCGGTGCTAAGTCGATGTAATCTTCAAAACGGAAGTCTAACATATAAGCAGATCAAGTCAAGGTTTTTAATCTAAGTAAACAAACCAGAAAACTCTTCCATGCACAAATTAGAGACATACACATTAGAGACTTCCATTAGAGACATACACGAATGTGTCTCTAATATAATTATTCATTAAAAATTTAACCTATTTACTAAATATGATTAAATTCAAGTTTACTCATAGCCTTATTGTGCTTTGGATCGCAACTTTTTAAAACTATGAATAAAAATGAGATAAACAGACGCACTGGAGCTTGTTTATCGATAACTTTTAACGATTGTACCTTTTAGAGCAACGGTTCCCAACCGATGGGGCGCGGCCCACTAGTGATCCGTGCATATCTTATTGGCGGGCCGCGGAGTGCTATTCACCAGTCAAAGTCAAGGATAAAAGAAAGTGTATTATCAAACGAAGAAGACTCGCTAATTGAACTATCATGCGACCAGACTCTAAAATCGTTTTTTTAATAATAACATTTATCCCATTGTGTATAAATGTTCGGCAACAGTATACAGAAATTGCATAACTTGTACTTGAGAAGCAATTTCCTAATTTGCCTTTTGACACTTAATAGGGTTCTCGACCACTTATTTGAGTGAAAGGGCTTTTGCAACTTTAATTTTTTTGAAACATAAGAACAGAAACAAACTGAATGTAGAAAGTGACTTGAAGGACGAAACTATCAAGTTTTAATCCAGTTATTGACTTTCACGTGGATGACAGACAATGTCAAAAATCCCTTCGAGTTTTTTTATTTTGAATCTTGAACGTTGATTTTGAGTTTTCTAACATTGTGACAACTAATTAATAACTATAATATTTTTTTTGTTTTGTAAACAATACATTTCTAATCCTTTTACAATAAACTTTCCTAATTATTGAGATATCTGTGCATATAATATATAAATAATATGTGTTTGTATTTTTTTATTTGCATATTTAGTTAGTAGGCCTCAAAATATTTTTTGCACAACCAAAAAGGCTGGGAACCGCTGTTTTAGAGTATGGCTTCGATATGGTTTTGTATTTTAGTAGGCGTGAAAGAATAAAGGTTTCAGTTTATTGATTCGAACCTTGCAGTAATGTCTCTTTGATTATATTAGGATATACTTTGCAAGGTAAAGTTTTGAAAGCTTAAGAAATTGATTAGATTTCTAGATAGCCCCTCACACTTTTACGGTTGTTTTTGACCAGCAGATTTATGATAAAATATAATTACGATTTTTCAGTACACTGATGTAAGAACGTGTTTTTATTTTTCTTTATTGTTAGTGATTCTCATGAGAGACGCGGAATTAAGGTTACGACAATCGAAGCCTTCTGAACTGTCTGTTAAAATGAAAATTCGAAAAATAATGGTTTAACGTACAAACATCGCCCTACAGCAATTATTAATAATAGTTAATAATTTCTTTCAATTTTTATGAAATAAAATCTGAAACATTTAAAAGATATTAAATTTTGAAAAAGGGTTTTCTTTAATTAAGGAGATTTACAAAAGAATGATTAAAAATTATTTTTAATCGTCATTTACAAAATACCTTTAACTATTTCATTCCAATGCATTTCTTCAAGCAATAAAGAAGAATAAAGAACGGACAATTTTATACAATATGCATTTATTGTATTTATGACAAGAGTAGAAGTCCTACAGAATAAAAATTCCAATCCTTCCCTGCATAAAATAGGCAGCATTCTCGCTAAAAAAACAGGAGAGAAAGTGCATTTTGAATAAAATCAAAAATTCTATGAAAAATAACAAAATTCGTTGGCAAATTATTTTTTTCAGCAATATGAATCCAAAGTTTGAAGTACGGGAATTTTCGGTAATGCATCGCATTCTGCTCTTTCGTGGTTATAGTTTTCACCCAACCGACCATGCTGGGCACAAACAATGGAGCTTTCACTTTAATTGGAATAAATTGATGGGTAAGGCAACTTTTCGGTTGGCTGAGTCCTAAAAAATGCTAAATTGTAAATATTACAATCTAATAAAGAAATATAAAAATTTAAGATCTAATAAATTTTGATTACTTTCATTTTCAATCTTTCACTTCCATACAGACATTATACAGAATGTCCACACTTATCGTGGTCTAAAAGATAATTTCTAAACCGTTAGACATAGACATATAGTTCCAATTTGAAAAATGCTTTATATGAGGGGAAGAATTATAATATATGTTTTTTGAGTGAATAAATATATTCGCGAATAAGTTACGAAATCTAACTTTTTATACAGTCCCCCGGTCCTATCAATCATATTTTGTCAAATATTCTTGACAGTCTAACATTTTAATCAGAAAAAAGTCCCACTCTTCAGGGATTAAAACTGACTGAGTTAAGGAGTTTTGAATATCGCTGACTTAAACCACTTTACACCATTTCAATAGCCGTCTTGAAGACGATCCACCAATTGCCGCTGATTGGTTAAAAATAATGAAATTCAAAGCTCCATAACTTGCTCAATTTTAATCGCAGAAGAATGGAACTTTTTTTGTTTAAAATAAATGTTAGACTGTCAAGAGTATTTTACTAAAAATGACGGATAGGGACCCTATGAGAAGTTAGAATTCGTAATTTTTTCAGAAATATATTTAGTGGCTCAAAAAACATAAAATATAATTCTTCCCTTTATTTAAAGCTTTTTTCCAATTGGAACTATACGTCTATCTCTAACGGTTTAGAAATTAGCTATTGGACTACGATAAGTGTGGGCACCCTGCATATTTTACAACAATACTTTTCATTGTTCTGATTACTACATTTATACATACTCTAGTTGCAACGATATTAATTGCCTTTTTATGTGCTCATTATAGTTGTGTTATATTATTAAGAGCAATTTTTAAAAATATTGTGAAGACAGACGAAGCAAGCATAAAGCATTATCATGCTACGATGTTTCGGACTACAGGTGTTCGAATCTCCTTTAAAGTTTTATAATAGGAGTTCAGTATCCAGTGTTATCTCATTTAGCAGTGGCTAGATGAGCGACTCAATCTAAGCACGTACAGGAACAACGATGGCGTGACCACTCTCTTTCCCACTGAACTGACCAAGCACATCTGGGCCCCTGATGTGGTGTTTGACAACGCTAAGACGGGTGTCCTATTCAGCCTTTCGTTACCCAATACAATGGTGAGAGTGGCACCCACTGGATATTTATACCGATCAACCAGGTAAGTTGTTCACATTTCTAAAAGTAAAATCATTCAGATATTTTCTTAGAGTTTTGCATCTCCAGGCGATAGTTTTGTGAAATGTTCAGCGGCATAATTGTTCTGTAAGTTGCCACCTTGTTTCACTTACCGTTTCAAACATTTGAATCTCTTATCTATCACTTAATTCAAAATACTTTGCGTGGGTGTCGGAGCTATAAAGAGCATTTCCAAAGTTAAAGTCTGTAATGATACTCCAATATTTACCTTTAAATCATTAAGATTCTCTGCTGTCATATCCATTTTCGAAAACATTCTTCTTCTCAATCCCAAAGATGATCAACATTCAATCAATACCTTACATCAGATAAGATAAGAGTCAAAGTAATGGCCTGCAAATATTTAAGGTGCCGTACTCCATTCAGGACTTAGTTGCCAGACATAAAACCATATATTTTACAATGCTAAGCACCATTTTTGACGAAATGACATGAAATGTTATACAACGCTGCAGAAAATTGCGATTCCATGTCCAATCATTGACCTCCTGAATGATGGGCGATACATTGAACAGTTGTAACCCACCATTTCGCCTAATGTCTTTTCTAATGTAACTCTTCTTTTCACAAATTTCAGAATCACAGTTCAATAGAAAATTTAGTTGCTCTTAATTCTGGTTTCGTGAGAACTGAAAAAAAATATCCAGATTAATTTTTTATCCTTTCTATGCTAATTTCCATCCTTACTTTAAATCATTTCTGTGCTCTTTCTTTTTCATTCATTTGCGAGTTATTGAATCTTAAATATGCTCCGGAAGTCTTAATCACTATGTTTAATATCAATGTTATCTTTACTGCCTTGTATTATCTAATCAATCTTTAAAATACAATTGACACTTTAGTTTGATAGTTTAGTGGTTAAAATGTTTATTCCTTAGAAGGCGTGAGTTTACACCATTAAATTCAATCAAACTTAAACCATTCAGCTAGAATTCTTTGGATGATATGATTGAATAGATAGTTAATGATGAATACTTAAGATCTAATGGATATTTTAAATGTTATTTGGTTATTTAATTTTTCTTAGAAATCCCAAACAAAATGTTTTGAGAAAGTTTTCTAGGACTGGAGAAATTCATTTTGGGCAAGTGGTTTGTGATTATAGCGTTAATTAAAAAAAGTTGTGTTCTATGATTCAGTTTGATATTTTATGTCACGAACAAAATTATTTACTAAGGTCGGATAATTATTTGAATTACTGTTTACAAAAGTTGATTGCTTTTGTTTCTTAAACAGAAGCAAATCAATATCCTGGAATTTAGTTTGAAAATATCCAACGTTTTACATTCGTTTATTGATTTATGCGTGACAAAGGATAAACTTCGGCAGGATTAAAACTCAAGTAGAAAATAACGATGATCTGTCACGCTATTGTTCGAGCAAGAAACAATGAAAATCGTATTACTACGATAATATTTACTTGACATGTTACATTCATGATATACAAATATTTGAAAGTCTAAAAAATGGTTAAGCAAAAATTTTATGCTTTGTCAAATCACTTTTTACTTATTCATCATTATCTCGTATTGGATTTATTCTTATATTTGAAGGAATATATGACGCAACAACCACTGCAATTTATATCAAAAGAATGGTACTGTTGATTTGTAAGTTCTTTTGTGGCAATCCTTTCTAACGACTTTTAAGCTTAAAATACTATTTGCAAACAAAACAAATAATTATTATGAATAATACGTCCTCGGTTATAATTTAGTCGCCCGATTTGCCATTTTAACGTATGGCTACTTTCCTCCCATTGGGATCTCAGGAAGGAAATTGATTCACACGCCAAAACGCCACAAAAAACGTTGTATTGGAGATCCTCTATATCTCGTCAACTACATATGTTAAAAACATAACTAATGTCTTATTTTAAAGATAAAGGGTAACAACAGAAGTTACAAAAAAAATTTGAAAATCGGAGTTGTAGTTAAGCGTCTACTTTGTCGCAAAGTTGGGCAAAAATACGCATGAGGTGCGCCCGCACAATTGGCTGACGCTCTCGCTTGCCACGTATTCGCGAGCGAGATTTCGTGATTCAGTGGAAAATTTTCCTTCGAGGAACAAAAGAGAATCACGAGTAACTTCGAGAAACAAGAGTATCGTGAGTAACTTCGAGGAACAAGAATATCGCGAGTTACTTCGAGGGAAAAAAAGAGTATCGCGAGTAATAAAGAGAATCCAAGAAGCTTCGAGAAACAAAATACAATCGCAAGGTAACAAAGAGAAACTTCGAGAAACAAAAGAGTCACGCGAGTCAAGTAGTCCTACGCCTTTAACATGGGCGGCTGTTTGAAAAAGATAGCCTCCGTCATTTTTTTCTTGCCCAAAAGCCCGAATTTTCAAAAGTCAAGTAATCTTACATTTATTTTATATCTTATATTTTATACCTAAATCTAGTACAGGTACTCTTTTTGAATTAATAACTTAAATCATTTAAAGCAATTGATTTTAAAACGTAACGTCAAGGAAATAAATCTTCAGATTCCAAAGGAAATTTTTCATGAGAGAAAAAAAATTTCTATAATTTTTAGTTATAAAAATTATAGAAAAAAAACTAAAATTTTCTTCTCAAAAAGCTCTAATAAATTTTTCAAGCACGGCCTTTTAAAAGAAATTTGTATTATCAGTATTGCAAAAATCTCTGTCGAAGGAGGTTTTATTTCACAAGGGCTTTCTTGAAGTACCTGAAATACTCGAATTAACATATTACATCCAACTGATGACAAGCTCAATAAATTTTACACTGTATACAAAAAAAATGTTTTCTACCCAAACATACTTTTCTTCTTTCAGATACAACCTAGTTATTGGCTGTCAAATGTGTTTTTTTTATTATTATCCTATGGACACTTAAGAATGCTTCCTGAAAATAGCATGTAACGGACCACATTATATTCGAACCATGCTGATGGATCAGTCGCGGAACTACGGAGCGTGTTGACCTAGCAATAACAATGTTTTTATATATATATATCTATTAGGTACAAATTCTTCTTGGCAGATTCAAATTCTGATATTTCTTTTTTTTTATTCTATCAATTTTCTATTGTGAATTTAATATATTTAATCTACATTTAGTTTCACTTTAAATGTGATAATTCACTTTGATTTAAAATACTTAATGCACATTTATTATTAATTCTAAATACGTATAATTGTCTGAGTATTTGCCGAGTTAAATTTAAAAGCTCCCACTACTTGCTGTTCGGCAAATACAGCGTAAACAAACATCTTCACAGCTGCATTTCCTTCCCCCCAAAAGAGTGCACGTGTAAATCCAATTTTCGAACCGAAACTCAGTTTGAACAGGATCCTACGCGCCTTTGTCGGAGAACGAGCCACAGATTTCCATGCCTAGTTGTCATTTCGGAGAGGAAGTTGGTGTTTTCCCCTCTGCCCCTTGACCTGTTTATTAAGGATCAGAACTCTTTTGGACAGTCGCTTCACTTTGTCCAGCGGAAACGGGTCCAGTAAAATCTTGACCAGATGGCCTGACTTACGCCCACTTCCTTTCCCTTTTGACATGTTAGGAACAGTAAATTTCTGAAAATCTCCCTTTTTCCCAATTAAAGATGAAATTCACTCATTGGTCCAAGATAAGGCAGCCTCGTCCTAATTGGGTGAAAAGCGGGCAATTATTGCGCGTTTTAGCCATTCAGGACCTAGTTGGCGAGGTTGGCCATCCTTGGCAAGAAAAATTTAATTCTAACCGTGCCTTTGCCCGTTTTAAAATTTTGGCGGTTTGGCGTTGCTTGGCGATTCTCACCGGGTGATTAAAAAATGGCTGTTTTGGAGGAACGGAGAGATTCTGACTGAGAAAGAGGAAGAAACGAAGATTGAGTTCTAAAAGGAGAGTTTTGTGGAGGAATTAAGCAGCAAGGAGAGAAGATTTCTTAAGATGAAAATTCACCATCAATGGCTGAGAACCATTGCGGCCAAAGAACTTCGTTTAAGAGAACTTTAGCTGTGGCATAGGTGGTGTTGGCCGTGGATGTTTTATCATGAACAGCATGCGTGTTAGGCCTAAGTAGAACATCAAAAATCAATTTTCCTACCGAGTTGAGGCCCCGGCTGTTCGGCAGTATAAGAACTATTGAACTGCAGTCAACACCAATAAATAAATTCTGCGTAACCCGCAATGCCAGGACCGGAATAATTTGAACCGAATGTTTCAACAATCACCATGCTGCCATTATCTGCAGATTCCATCCGGAGAAAAAGCTAGCATTCCAGCAGTTCTTTGGAATCACCGACATCCTGCCAATGTCAGCTTTTCGAGAGTTGCGTGCCTATTGCTTGCCATTGACCACCTCAACATGAATGATGTCCGAGATTCACCAAACACCATGGAGCCATGTCCAGCTTTCCAGTCGTTCATCCCAGTGATTCCCTCCACGTCCTATTGTCAATGATAGCAATGTCATCTGAAATGTCAAGACCTCCTCAAGATGAAAGTCGAAATTCCCTGGATGAGAAGTCGCCTTGCCCAAATCAGCCAAGATAAGTAGAACATTACATTTAAATTAATTATTAAAGACAAATTAATACGAATAGATTTAATAATTTTTCTCAGCTAAAATTGGCTTTCGCACAAATATCTCCTGCACTGATCTGCTTAGCTGTTATCATATTTAAATCAGTGTTATTTTGAAAAGGTATCTCTGCAAGATCAAATTTAAAAATATATCTAATCTAAGTGACATCTCCAGATAAATGAAGTTTTGCACATGAATTAGAATATATAAATACTATGTTTTCCATTTTGAGTGTTCACATATTATGAACTAGTATACATGTTAAATTTTGAGAGGAATAGATGTTGATTTTTGATTTGTTATCATATTTATATCTGTGTTAATTTGAAAATGTATCTCTGCATGATCAAATTTAAGAATATATCAAATCTAAGTGATATCTCCAGATCAATGAAGTTTTGCTCATGAATTTAAATATATAAATTCTAGGTTTTTTTGTTCACATTATATGCACTATCATACATGTTTAAATTTTGAAAGGAGCAGCTGTTGATTTAAGAGTGTTTTGTTATTGCTGATCAAAATTGCCATCTCAAATACTGAATTAACTATAATGGAAGGCAATTTAATGCTATTTAGTACCACTTCATTTCAATAAAAAAAATTGTATAAAGGGTTGACATGTTTTATGTGAGGTAGTTTATGTGTGTTTTTATAAGTAAATGTTTACTAGTGGAAGGGGCCTCTATATATAAAGATGTATGAATAATGATTTGCATTTAGTAGTGTTATAAATTAGCCAAGAAATTCAATACAATTCTAGATTTTAAATAAATTTGTTATTATTTTCTATTTATGTGTCTGTCATTAATTATATCTCAAAGCACACTGACTTCAAGGGAATTTTACTAGATCTGAATCTATTCATTGATTTAAATGATAAACCTGGATGTTATTGCAAATCTCACAACACAACGCAAACTTTATAATTTAGGCCATTAACTTTAAAAGGTTTTTATTCGAGTGGTGATATGTTAACTCATTTGTTTAATTCTAAAAGTCTAAAACTTTTTCCTTTATGATATTATGTATTCTTTAAACTTGATTTTTAAGTAGAAATTTTCTAGTAGGCAAATTGTATAATTTGGATATTTTGTCTCGTACTTGTATTCTAAATTCTTAACTACTGTGTTGCAGACACCGCTCCCTTTTCTTTCTTTTCAAATTTCCAAATTCACTTCATACATCATTAAAAATGTTTGAAACCACTACGCCACCACACATCCTTTGACAGGTTGGGTTCGAGAGGCCTGTGGAGTTCGAGTGACCTTGGTTTTCGGTTTAAGCGGATGCCGTACGCGAGATCGCCACGGTAGAACTGAAGTGAAGTAGAGTTTGATGTCACTTTCGGGTATATAAGCCTGTGGAAGAGTGTCAGCGTCAGTGAATCGTCATTTTCAACCATCTAATATACAAATTTGCAATGAAATCTTGCGTAGAGAAATGCAAATAGATCAGAATCAAGGATACGCACGGAATTGTCACCAGGCAATTAGCGACCTGCAAATTAACGGAGGTAACGATGCCCTGATTGCAAGCAGAAACCATGAGCTGACAGGATATGAAACCAAGATCGCTGAATGCGAAAAAGCCCTTATTACTATAGGACCTTGTCCTTTAGTCAACTGTGTTAAACACCACGAAATCAACAAGGTTGTAGAGATTGCGGAACATGGTCAGTATAAATTATCAACTAACTTTACTCCTCAAAAAACCCCTAAGCCTACTATTTCTCCTAACCTTGCTAAAACTAATGCTATGCTTGCTGAATTCGCTGAAAATGATAGAAAATTACTAGAAATCTCCTATAAAACTGTCTCCCGTAAAAATGCTGCTAAACCGCTCACAGAAGAAATTAAAACTGCAATTGAAACTTCTAACAAATTTCAACTCCTCATGGATGTTGAAGAAGAGGATATTCCAACCGAACCCCCCAAAACCTTTATTCCTGCAATAAATCTTAAACTAACAAATGATTATAATCTCACGCTGCAAGAAATCTCTAGAAATGACCCTGAAACCACTAACAAATACGACCGTGGTTACATTAAAATTACCCCTAGCTCTCTTGAAGATATAGAAAAAATTATTGATTTATCGCAATAAATCAGAAAAAGAATATGTTCTGTCCGAAGCTGCCGATGCTAGACCCATCAAAATTGTTATAAAAGATCTCCCAACCCAGATCACAGCAAAGAAAATATTTCAGATGAGCTCGCGAAACTTAATTTCAAAGTCGTCCGTATTAATCAACTCCATAATTTCAGACTAAAAACCCTTCTCCCTATTTTTCTAGTAGAACTTACTAAAACTCCTAATGTTAATGATATCTACAAAATCGAAAACTTAACTTCTTCAAAATTAAAATCGAACCCTACAGAAAGAAAAATCGTGCTACCATGTGTTATAATTGCTCTGAATTCTATCATAGTGCTGGAAATTGCAGGTGTAGGCCCCGGCACATAAAATGTAACGGATCCCACGAAACCAGAAATTGCCATATCAAAGAAAAAATCGAAAACCCCACCTGTATAAATTGTAAAGAGACTGGACACCTTGCCTCATGGCAAGGATGCCCAAAGTATCCGAAAATCAATCAAAATAAACTCCCTACCTACGCTCAAAAACTTAAAGATAACCTTCCGAGTAAAAAACCCGAAATATTCTCAAAAATTCCAAATAATGACACTAACTTTTAAGCTAAGTCCGAAGATTTCTCTGACTTTCAGAGGAACTTCAACGCCATGCGAATTATTAACGATGCTTTTAAAAGATTCCCAAATTTAATTGAGATCAGTGAAAAGATCAAAATTGCAAAAAATGATACCGAAATTCTAACTCTCCTTCTCCAATTAACCAATAATTATCCATAAAAACTGCTACTTGACATTTCCTGCCTCTCTCATCCTGAAAAGCAACGGACCTCTGCCCACCCACCACTCCACAGCTAAGCTCTGATTGGTTGAGCCACTAGCTTCTTATAAGGACAGCTCCTGAAGAAATCTCATTCGCAGCCCAGACAGCGCTGAGACGCACTTGCTCTCCGTTCTTCGTCACTTTACCAGACATGATCTGAAGTCTCGAGTTTCTAACATCTTTTGCTCCAATTGAGGTTGAAAGTACAGGTAAAATACTTTCAAAGCCATGTTTTGCAGTCCTCAATGATCGGAGGTAGCCCCCCTGCGGGGGGCGGGTACTCCATAAACCTTCCATTATCAGCGTCAGTGACTTCTTGAGTGGCTCGAGCAGGTGTGCATCTTTGGGGGTAGTAGAAGCCGGTCGAACGCAGAGATGTCTTAGCGCAATTATCCAGTGTTCCCAGCGTATTTATTCCGGGTGTGCCGACTGACAGCCGTGTGTCTGCCGTCTCACTCGACCACATTTGTGGGATGATTTCATGATGTTTCTTTAAGTTTTGTATCATTTTCGTTTCTTCTATGATTGTACTTATGTGTTCATTTTTTGAGTCCTAGTGATCACCGCATCTGAGCATATCCTGCTGACTGACCCCGTTGCTGTTGTGTTCGGGTGAATCGATGATTGGTACTAAAAGTTTTGATTAATTCAAGGATGAGATCATGATGAACTCTGTGACTGCGAAACTCGTCGTCTTATCTCACCATGAATGAGAATCAGCGTGCCTTCACAGAAGTACTCGTCTGCAACCGTCATTGATGTGAATCGTCGCCAGAGTAGCCGTTGCACTTCAGTGTTCTTGATGAATAATATGATTAAATTTAAGTTTAAAATTGGAACATCATTTAGAAATATTCCTAATTAATTACTTTTTGCAAATTTTATATTATGTTGTTTTATAATGTTAAAAAAATGTTGTTTTATATTTTTAAAAATGCACGATAATATAATTAAATAGTATTTAGATTGTGTTAAAAAAAATTTCGCTTTTTTTACAATTTTGTATAAAATTACTTTTAAATTTTAATTTTACATTTATTTATACGTGGTATACAGGAACCAACTCTCTTGAAAGTGATCTGAAGTTAAATGCTTTGCTAATTCAATTTGTTAAACTTTTCTACTTAAAATTGCTTATATAGAAATTGAAATAAAAGAAATGCAAAATTATCTGCCTCCGCACCCCCCACCCGCCCCCCCGGCCGGCCCCCCGAGGACTTAATTCGGCCGGCCTGCTTTATAACGTACAAAGAACATTCGAAAAATATCCGAATACACGAATATATACAAATTTCGAAAATTTAGAGAACTCAGACATGACATGACG
>BGPR01022111.1:0-12885 GCA_013235015.1 Araneus ventricosus | reverse complement strand
ACTCTCCCGTATATAGTTTTATCATCAGTCTTGTAGACATGACATGAAGCCACCCCACACCCCTGGTGCCTATATCCTCAAGGGTTATCTAACCAGTTGGAAGATAACTCAGACAAAGAAATTATAAAAACAAAATTATCTAGTAAATAAACAATGGATACAAAAAACATAGAATGCGACACGATTCTAAATAGCACGAGCTCATTCCAAAAAGCGCACATCACTATAATTAAAATATTTTGTCTATTAATGAAGTATATTGAGTAAATAAATGTTTTATTTGTGTTTATAGCGCAGTTCTCATTAGTTAGATTAAGTTGGTCGAAATGACCACTTTTCTAGTAACTAAAAATTTTCTTTTCACTCAAATTTTGAAACAAAAAATTGTGTTTAACGTAAAATGACTACGTTTTCATAGAAGTCTTTAAAAAATCATATTCAATGATACCTCATTCATCGCTTAGTTGTAAAAAATTAGTTGAGTAAAAGGGAAGTTGACAAAGAGAGAGAAATAATATAAAGGATAAAATTAAAATTATTCATTTCAAAGCATTTGAAATATCAAGAAAGAAGAAACCAATTAAGCTAATTAAAATTATGTAATAAAACACATGCATTATTAATAAAAATGGAGTAACGGTTATTAAAAGTATGCAAAATTATTAGTTATTTTAAAAGTAATAACTGACAAGTAATAATAATTGCAAATAATTGAATATAGCGCATGCCTCCTGTCTGTACACTCAGTCAATAATTCCAAATCATTCGTAATAATTCCAGCCATTTTTAGGGTTAAGATATTTTAAGAATAGTGCACGCTTCTTTGAAACGCCCTCACGCAAAGCTTCGTATAGTTTACGCGCCAATTTCTGAGCCCGTCTTGATCTTCACCCTTGAATGAACAGAGCAGAGCAATTATTTAGTTGCATGTATGCGCGCTCCAGTAGAAACCCGTGTACTTTACGATAGTTGTGGGATTTTTTAGTCAAAAGGCGATCGCTGTGGTTTTACGACTGTTTAGTTGCCGAACTATAAAGTTGCATGTATACGCGCTCTAACTTGAGCCCATGATCTTTTAAGATGCAACTAAACTGTTGCCCGATTAATAATTGTATGTATGCGCCTAGCCTAAGGGTTTATTCTTTGTTTGCTTACAGTTTTACTGCTTTCGCTTCTTAGTATTTATTAAGCACATTTGAATCATCATCATCATCACGCCTTTCGCTTCTCTTTTTGTTTGAATTTCTCACTGTCAATAAAATTTAGATGAAATGGTTTAACATTTTTGCTGTGTATTAATAGATACTTGATAAATACACTGGCATAGAAAAGTTAAGGAACATTTCGTAAAATGCGAGAAATTTGCAATTAATACGAAAACTATGCTTCGAAATCAGTTCTGGAGAATCGTGTGACATTCAATACAGTATTATATACATATCACAGTGAAGATTCGGTCACGAGGGCAATTAGGGGGGCCATCAGAAAGGGATGAAGGCGAAAATGGAGTTTCACCCATCCTGCTTCACAGAAAGCTGATAACGAGATGTAACTTTTGTCAATGATTATGGTTTAATATGCATAATATTTACATGCATTTTCGTAAGCATAGCGCAAATATTCGGGAAGATATAAATGTTTCTTTAAAAAATCACACATTTTTCCGCTTGTGTTTTGCTTATAACATGCAGAGTTTTCATTCAAATTATTTGAAATTTGCAGAACACTTGACAATATGCTACAAAAGTATTGTTTCAAACTTCGAAGTAAATACGTTGAATATTACAGGAAATATGAGTGTTTGTACTAAATAATTTTTTACTGCGCATGTGTGAGACGCAGCGGAATTTTTCTTTCATAACTTCAAAGCCAGATATATAGAACAACTTTAAAAAAATTCCAGGTGAATCCCAATAAAATTCAGAAAGCTGTCGGCATTTCAGTGAGGTGGATTTCAATTTCTCTTTAAGAGAAGCTAAATGATGAGGGTTCTTGCACAAACTGATATTTTTTAAACTTTAATTTTCGAATGGTATTCGAGAAAATGCAATTTAAATAATGTATTTAATTTATAAGTGTCCATGATATTCAGGATATTTTACTAAAATTCAATGTTACTGTTCGAAGATTCTTGTTCCTCACCTTGTTCTTTTTTGAACCTCAAAAATATTTTAGAAATTTAAGTTTCTGCTTAGTTTACATCTATCTACAACAAAATTTAAAAAGTTTTATCAAAATTGTAGAAAAAATTTTTGGATGCCGAGTCCCCAAATCCAATCATCTAAAGCAGAGCTGAATCTTCTGATGAGCATCATTCATATGAAAGGTTTATCCAACGAATTCTTGAAGACTAAAACAGATTACTCTCGATAACGTTGTAATGAAAGCTTAAAAAAATTAAATGTGTATGATTTTTTAAAATTCTGTACATGGTACAGATTTTCTTTTTCTAATTAAAACGAATGAGTACATAATAGCAATATTGTGTGGTCTATTCCGTCTGCTATCCTTACCAGTGGTGTAGCTACGGTAAGTGATACCGGAGGAAAATATGACTTTTCTCGACCCCAATCGTCATCAGTGGTTAGCAAGGGTAAATCGCGTTCGGGACATGCCAATATTTTTTCACCCCATTTGACTTTAAAAAGTGGCATGAGAGCACTATGTTTTGTCCTCATAGTGCGCCTTAAGAGTGACTCCTCGGTCGCTCAGCCTCTGATCCTTATCTATCTATATATATATATATATAACGCTAAGGTTGGCACAGAAAAGAGGTTAATTTCTCTTTTGCCGATGGCAACAATCAGTTTGTTTACAAAACAAAACCTGTAGCCTCCGCCATGTTAGGCATAATTTCAAAATCATAGCCTGTTGCTATATTCTTTCTGGTGTGAAACAGCTTTTTCTCGAAAAAAATGAGCTTAATATGAAGAATTCACAATATTTTTTACAGTATAATGGAACTTCGTATGAAATTATTCAAAGGTGATCAGTTAGAGATAAAGCATATGGACGTAGGCGATCCAGAGAACGTTTAAATCATCGCCAAAATAGTTTAAGTCAGTGAAATTAAAATCGCTTCGGTTTAGAATTTCATCCTGGAGCTTACTATTGTGAACATTGTAACATTGGCTACTTTTATGTTATGCGCACAGCACTTGGCGCCTTTTTTTGCCTTGAAGAATTTTCTTGGAACACTGAATCATCAATTTGACTCTAGAAGAGTCAGGAAAATTATGGCACGGGTATAATCGAGCGCAGATGCTCTGCGCGGGATCAGCTGGTACATTTATATTATTTTAAGGCAATTTGGATGTACTGATCATTAGGATGTAAAGATCACCTTGCCTTTGTCACAGAGTGATCACTACAAGCGACGTCCACTGTAACTAAAAATAGCAATGATCAAGATGGATGAACTTTGGTGTGTTTTCTCTACACCAAAAGCAGATAATAGTACAGTGAATTCAATATTTCCTTCATGATACATCGAAGATAAACACATAATGCGCCATGATGCAGAATTTAGGAAAGAGTCGGCAGGAAAATCACTCCCGAATTTTTAAAATCACAAGACTCATGGCGTTAAACAGAAATGTGTGGTTTCAGGGTCTGAAATCATTATAAACGGTCTATCAAAAGTCTATCCGATGTGAAAATCATATGAGTTTGTTTAAATCAACTTGTAGAAGACGGCCCAGTTACAAAGTACTCAGAATATTCGTGAATTTTGGACATGAAATCCACATTTCCTCCTTCTTCATCATTTGCACGGCATATGTCCGTTTGTTACTTATTCCATTAATACTTTTTCCAAGTACGTCTCGTTTAACTTCATTTATGACGGCTGTTATTCGATTTTTGTTCTTATTAAGATTAGTTGGCAAAGGTAGCGGATAAATTTTGTTATTCACAAAGCCCCACAGAATAAAAAAAAACATTTAGGCGAAAGGAAAAGAAAAATTAACTACAACAAAAAACAATTTTGAGCTCCTTTACGCCTTTTAGAACAATTAATGAAGCCTTTAACCTAATTTACCTTTTTTACCTTTTAATTTAATACCTTTTACCCTTATACCTTTACCTTTTAATTCCTTAATACCTTTAGGAACATTTTGACATTTAAAGACTGGTGAGGAGGGGCAATTTCATCTTTTCGAGGAACAAAACCTCAGTGAGTAGCATCTCTGTTAGCAAAAGATAATGTACAATACCTCTACTAAGTTATTTGATATTTTGAATGCCACAAAATATCTCGAAGGTATCGTAGGAATATTATAGAGCATATTGTGCTAATAGGGATGTGATTGTGGTAGATGCAAGTTGTATGACATATCAAGGTGCTTATACCTAGTGACAGTGCCCTCGCAGAAAAATGTTTCGAAAGCTTATGGGAGCTCAGTATATCATCCAGATGCACTCGAGTAACTGGGAGCTTAACACCACAGCATACTTTCGAACTCGAAGCCAAGACGGCTGCCTGTCGGTTGGTTGGGTATGCGTGAAACTTTATTGAAAAAGCCAGAGCAAAAACATACATTTATGTATAAGGATACAGAAAAGAGGACAAAAGAATATCATATTTAGTAATTTAACTGTTAGTTCTTTCAAGTCTTTGTGTTGTTGAATGTGAGAGGGTGGTGTCTTATGTATGGGAGAAGAGAGAAGATGAGTACCTAGGGTTAATTGATTCTATGGCTAGTTGTTGTCACCATCTTTTGGAAAAAGAGTGTTTGTTTTCCTCAATGAAGTGGATGAGTTTTCTGATTTTCGTTCTAGAATTGTTTGGTTCATAACTCTTTTCCACCAAATTGGTTCTAGGTCAGCTGACGGTTTTGTTAGGTGGTATGAGGTTGTAAACAGGCAACTTGTAGCATAGTGTAAGGGGTTTCCTAGGTTTCCGCAATCACTGTTTCTGATGTTGAATCGTTTAAGATATGTCGGGAAATGGGCCGTGTCCCGTGACGAAAATTATTTCGGGACTTTGCCATGGAATACGAGTTGTCTTGACTTTCGGCAAAACGTTGTGAACACTCCTGCCTGTTTCTCCATTGTCCCATTCTTTTTGCTAGCGGATGATGGACTCTTTTTGTATCAGACTCTTGATATGGTTTCTTGGCTGTGGGATGTATGTGGGGATTCGTTTCTGTGTTGACTTCTTGTCTAGTACATCCGCCCTTCATTACCTCTGTATTCGACGTGATCCCTAATCCATCCGAGTTTAATATTTGTAGATTTCAGTAAGATTTCCTGTGTTTGTTGAGCAATAGAGTTCTTGGTGTCAATTGAAGCAATTGAATGGAGACTCGACTCGCTATCTGACCATACCGTAACCTGTTGGTTGGTCTAGATTGCCCAAAGACAAGTCTCCTGTATAGCAAGAAGCTCTGCTTCTAAGACTGAGTTGAAGGGACTAAGTTGAGCCATCCATTCGTATTTCGTTGTGTCTTCTTCATGACACAGAAGGCGCTGCCTGTGTTGTCTCATCTTTGAGCCGTCCGTCTTCGGACAAGGATCTCTTCCAGCACTTTGCCTATGGTTGGAAGCAGTGTCACAGGTGTACCGTCCTTGTGGAGAAGGACAATAATTCCCTTTTTCAGTAGTTCTGGGAAGCAGTGTAGTTGGTAACATTTATTGTAAAAGGTGTGGTGGATTTCAGGCAAGCTATTGTTGACCTCCTTGAGTACGATGCATCGACTGCATCGAATCCTGGGGCCTTCTTTGTTGGTCCTTTTTTCAGTATTCTTTTTATCTCTTTTTTTTGTAATTTGAGGTTCTTGAATTAGTGGGAAGCAGTTGGGGAGGAACTGGGGATTGGGATGGAGGGTAAAGTTCCTGAAGTATTTTAAGGGTGAATGGTTTGGTGTCTCCACTGCTTGGATTTCCCAATTCCCCCTTGGAGAGCTCCGCTGGAGGATGCTTATTCTTGACCACCGCTTTGTAAGGCTGGCCATATTGGTCTGTTATTTTGGTGCAGGTGTTCCGAAAAGAATTCCTTTTTGCCTTCTTCGTCGCTTTTTTTTAGCTCTGCTAGTTTTTTGGAAAATTGCAGTTGATATTTCCGTTTATTGCCTTCTTCAGACTTGTTAGTTCTTCTCTTTAGGGCTTGTAATTCTTTTTTCTTTATCTGGAGGTTCTAGTTCAATTGTTATTTATTTTTAGTTTGTTTGTTTGAATTTTTTGATCTTGTATGCTTTTCTATGCGAAGATTGCATTTTGAAGCTGTTCCGTTGCCGTCGACAGATGATCTTTGGTGTTGCTTTCTTCTATCTGTTGCACTAGCTGCTTTGTTTCTCCTTAAGGTGCTGTAGCATCCTTCTGTGTCCTCCATAGGCCGTCTTGAATCTTGGGTAGCTGTAGTGTGATTGTGAGTAAAGGGCTTCTATAAGTTTATAAGTGTGATCGCTATGGGTGTAATCTTCTAAAACTTTCCATGTTCAGGAGTTGGGGAAGTCCGTGCCTTTGATTAAAGACAGGTCCGGCCATCCTTTTCTGCCGCAGTGTTCAAATGTGGAAGGGGAGTTTGTTTCATTTAGAAGGTAGAGTTGTTGGGCTAGAAGAAAGTCCTCCACTTGAACCCCTCTTGTATCTTCGTTAGCATAGCCCCAGATCTTGCTATGTGCATTGAAAGTCTGCGCAGATCAAGAACCTTTCATCACCTACGTCTGTGAGGATAGAGTGGAATTCCTGCAGTGTTTTCGTGATGTTGTTGTAGGGAGAGGAGTAGGCGGAGATGACTGTCAGTGGGCCTTGTTCGGTTTGTATTTTGAGTGCTGTTGAGTTAACCGTTGATTGGAGGAATACTGGTTTATTGCAAGATGGCAGGGAAATAATTCCTGCTTTGTTATTTTCAGAGAGCCACTGGTTCCATGATCTTGGGATACCCGTTATTCTTCCGTCTAGTATATATGGTTCCTGGACTATGCTGATAGAGGGATTGTGGGAATTGCTGGCGTCTAACAAGGCTGAGGTTGCTATTTTTGATTTTCTAAAGATTAATTTGTAAGAAAGTTGGAAAATTGTCTTATTGGTGGCTGTTGAACTAGTTGGATGCTGGTGGTGAGGTGGGTGTGGTATAGAAAGTTGCCTGTGGTGTCCATTTATCTATGCCTGTTAATAAATTGTATTCTTGAATATTAACTTTATTTTGGCTGCGTAGATTGGGCAAGTGTGATCTTTAGAGGCATGATCTGTTATGTACTTTGTCTTGTTATTTGAACTATATATTCTACTGTTGATACAACTGGGGCACCTGCGGATATAGTCTGAAATTCTGTGGTTCCCATTGTAGAAGCCACAAAAAGGTCCTTTCTGTTGTGCAGTGGGTGTCTGTGTGTTCCAGAGATTGGCCTTTGGAACATTTTCTAGGACTCAAGAATTCTTTGACTGTATGAGTTTCCCAGTCGATGGTTAGCTTTTTTCTTTTCTTGAGTTGTCTGTAAATGTACACTGGCGTTTAGAAAACACAGTGGATCTTGCCGGCACGTTCTTTGCTGGGTAACAGGACTTTCAGGTTCTTGTGTACATCTCCGAAGGATTGTGAAAGAGCTGCTTCCATTTGTTCCTTCGTGAATTCTGGTTCGAGGCCATAAACTATGCACTTTGGGAGGTGTTTTTTGATGCTAATTGGCTTTATTTTTTCTTGGAGTGAAGGATTGTTACCTATGCGTTCCAGAATTTTGTCAACGTCTTGTTGGCTTCGGCAGTCGACCGCTATTCCTTCGTTTTATAACTGGGAACTGAAGCAAAATTTGAAGAGATCGTTTTATAATAATAATACTGACGATATGTTCCCTGAGCGAGTATAAAATGTTTGAAAGAAGAAGAAATGGTTGCAATTATGTAAACTTCAAACGATATCGCTCAACTATAAAGAAAGCCTCAACACTGTACTGTTCGAAGATAAGTGTTCCGCTTACATGATGGATGCTGAGACCTTCATGGATCGCCAACTAATATTGGCAAATCTGAATTTGTAAAATAAATACTGTTGGGCTCCGTTCGAGTTATTTTAACCCTGGATGACGCGCGCTGCGAAAAGTAACACAAAGACACGGAAGGGGGTGTTGCGACACCCAATCGTTATTTCGCTATTTAAGCAAAAGTAGTAACATTTTTATGCTGTATCTGCTCCAAATGATTCGTGCAAACAGTTCTCTTTATACAAGAACAAATTTTTAGACGAAATATTAAATAAATAATGCATTATATTATTCAACAATTTGCGAACACATAAGAAAAGTATATTTCTCATACACATGTTTTAAATCTTTTTTATAGTAAAGTATCATCAATATTATAATCGTTATACAATTTGGATAGAAAAATACGGCTTCTATTTTTTTAGATACAGAGGAAACCTTATATTTAGTAATCTAAATAAGAATTCTGATGGGTTTTACCTTTAAATCCCATAAATTTAGGGTGTAACGCTTTCATTTTTCAGAATTGTTTCTACAGTTTTAGACTGTTCCTCCAATAGTTTTTGTGCAAGTGGATAAGGCATGTACCAGCTGAAAACAGTTACATTACGTACAGAATGATAAAAATTTTGCCTCAATCTCTTGAGATTTTTACTTATAATATTATCCAGTTTCAAAGTCTTGTATCCGCAAAAATCTCCATTTTAAAAATATAGAATATTTTCCAATACAGATGTTTCATCAATGAAACTTAAATAGCAAGAAAAAATTATTTTCCTGTCCCTAACACGATTACTCAACTGAACAAAGAAACCTGACGTGCAAGGGGTTGTTCGACACCCTATAAACTCAATTCAGATTTAAAAAAATAAAGGATTTTTTCTTGAAACATGGATGAATTCTTTCTCATTCGGTCCACTCCCGCCAATGTTTCGAATTCTTCGGAATAGCACTGTCTTTGCTCCACTTGCTTCCAATACATGATTTTATTTGTAATCAAAGGATTACATAGAAATTCATAGTTGAGCGTGGCGCTTGGTGGGGAAGCTTCTACGAGAGACTGGTAAAATCCGTAAAGGAATGTTTGAGGAAAGTCCTCGGTAGGGCCTTATTGTCTTTCGAGGAATTATCTACAATTCTGACGGAAGTGGAGGCTGTGTTGAATTCTCGTCCCTTGACCTATGTTTACAATGATTTGCGAGAACCGTTGCCTTTGCAGCCGGTACAGTTCTTAAATTTCGCTAGATCGGACTCAACTTTGCCGATAAACTTTAAGGAAATTATTGTCGCTGTTCAAGTAGACCTTCTCTCATCAAAAGGAAAAGATATCAAGATTTGCTGGTAGAACAACTTTGGTCTAAGTGGAAGAAACAATATATAATGGATCTACGAAATGCTCATGCACTAAAGAATCCCAATCCACAACGGAATATAGCGATTGATGATGTCGTCCTCATCGAGGGTGACAATAAGAGTAAACTTTTGTGGAGGCTTGGGTGGGTGATTCAGGTTTCCCCAGGTCGTGACGGTGGAGTTCGATCCTGCTTACTCAAGACTTCAGATGGGACTTTGAAGCGACCAGTACAATTGTTATATCCTTTGGAACATTAAAATTTGCAAATTTCCTTTATCATAATTTTAACTTTTTATTAATTTATTTTTCTTAATAATTTAGTTCATTGCTATAAGTGTTATTAATATGAGAGTTTTTCATGTGTGTTTTATCGTAGTTTAAATTAATCATTGAATTGTGCTTAGGCGAAATGTATTTTTTGTATTGTGGTTTTTGAATTCTGTTCTAAAGAAATCTTAAGATTTCAGGTGGGGAGTGTGTGGAACGTATTTGATATTGTAGATGGCGCTCCTGCTGTACCGGGTGACGTCAGTGGCGATGTAGCATATATTTGGATGCTTCCCAGCACCACCAAGCTTCGTGCTTGCTTGCTCGCACCTGCTCACGCCGGCTCTTTCGCCACGGATCTCACCTCAGTCTTCAGCGGATCCAGTTGTTGGGATTTCTGGAATTAGCATGTATGCGAGTCAATATTGGTTTTAGTCTGTTGTAAATAAAAGGCTTGTTTGTTATATTGGAGGCTCCAGCATCTTCTTTGGGATAGTATCCGTCCTCACCTTCCGCGACAGATGCAATCATCTTAGAGTTCCCCAACATGGTTTCAGGAAATTCTGGTTTCAATGGCATAGAAACAACTTTTTTGCCATCTGCTTTCCTAAAATGTGTTTTTACGAAATGTTCGTTGCAATAATTTAATTCTTCACTATTGCAAGTTTTTTGAGAATCGGCATCTTCTATTTCCCAGAAATTAGAAAGCGTTTTGTTTAAAGCTTCTAAGTTTTTAGTCAAAAAACAATATTTTGTAGAAATATCAAAATTATCGTCTGAAATGTTACCCGAAACTAGATATCCGAAACAGCTAGATTGCAAAAACAAGTTATTCCCAATTTTAATTTTATCTTTTTCTAAGAATGCGAAGAATAATTCTGCGCCTAACAAAAGATCAACATTTTGAGGAATAAAAAAAGTTGGATCGGCTAGCTGTACATTATTAGGAATATTCCAGTGCGCTACATTAATTTTCTTAGAAGGAGAGAGATAACTAATTTTTGGAACGGACGAGCAAAAAATCAATATCCCATTGTGAATCATTATTTGCATTTGAGATTTGAGCGGAAACCCTTCTGTTTATATTAATCGATGCGTCATTCAAGCCACAGATTGGAATATTTACTTGTTGTTTCTTTAAACCAAGAACGTTAGCTGCGTTTGAGCTTATGAACGATGATTCTGAGGCGCAATCGAGGATTGCACGTAAAGGTCTTCTAATTCCTTGGGAATCTTTGACATAGATTATCGCTGAATTAATTAAAACACTCTTACAATTTCCATTTGTATGGAATGAAGCGCGAGAATGTTCCAAAAAAAGAATTTGATTCTGAGTTATTTACGACTTCCTGTACCGAACACCCATCTGCCGGCGAATTGACTGAAGGCGCGAGTGAAGGGGGAAAAGATTGGGATCAGTTGCAGGCGTTGAATATTTATGAAGCAATGTATGATGATTTTTCTTGCAGACAAAGCAAGATCTTTTAGAATTGCAGGCGGAAATAACATGAAATTCACTCAGACAGTTCAAACAAGCTCGAAGTTTTTTGACCAAATCTATCTGACAATTTCATGGCCTTGAATTTGTCGCATTGATACAATGAATGAGTTTGATTATTGCAAGCACCACACTCTTTTGGTTGATTAATAAAAAAGGATTTTGATCGCTCAGAATTTGATTTCGTAGGATTGTTGTTATGAATGCTGCACAAGATTTGGTATCTTCTTCCTAGAAATTCCAAACACGCATCAAAATCATTGTACTTCATTGTCTTTTAATGTTAATTCGAATAGTTTTCTTGTTTCTCGATCTAGTTTATCCAGAACCACATTTAATAATAACGCGTTTGACAATTTATCTCGTTTGAAGTCTAAGATTTTTAACGATCTAATATTTTTCTTAGCATTATCTAATAGGATGCGTAAATCTTCAGAAGATTCGCGTTTCATAACCTGCAAATTGAGTACATTTTTGATATGACAGTCTACAATAACTCTTTTGTTTTCGTACCTTAGTTCAAGAGCTTTAAATAGCGAAGAAAAATCATCATCGGCAGTTTCAATTATTTTAGCTTCCCCTTTCAAAGAACCGCGTAAATAATGGAGCTTTCATTATCAGAAAGCTGAGAATTTTCATTTATGAGATCGTTAAACTGCGTTTTAAATAAATTCCATTCCTCAAATCTCCCGCAAAAAGTCGGAAGAGGAATTTTTGGGAGTTTTATTGGAGCTCCTTTAGACTGGTTGGGTAATGACACAGATTCTACATTACATTTTAACTGATTTATAGAGGTTTTCAAACTTACCTGTAAATTAATAAGATCGTCCTCCACTGAATCAAGTGCTGACTCTACTTCAGTGAATTCAGTTTTGTTGGTAATTTTATAGTAATCGTTCTTCAGTAGTTCAAATTTCTCTTATAATTTTGACACTATGTCCAATTGAGCTTGTAGTTTTGGGATGGAATGTTCAGTCTTTTCCACAAGAGCGTAGGAAAATTTTGTTATTTGGCTTTAGATGTTACCGCGTTTACGGTTTAATGTGGTTATTTCTGTTTCGCTTGTCATGATTAAACGAAACTTGGCGTATCCACTGGTGAATAAGTTGTTTATCAAAATATAAACAAAGCGTATAGTGTTTATTCCATAGGGGAACTGGTCGTTACCTCCGTGAGGCGGACCATTATGTTGACTGGCGTTTTAGAATAAATAGAGAAGCGGACTGTTTGCGTTTCGAATTGCTTTTTATTCTGCAAGTGCATTAGCGTAAATGGCTCTCTCTTCTCGAGAGGTTACAAGGGTTGCCAGTTGGCGGAGAGCTCCGTCGCCAAAGTTGACGAGCGCTGCACAATACAGAACACAATCAGCTAATTAAAAAGTAACCGAAACCGTTTTTCCGCTGTAAGTTCTGAGCTTAATTATCCCCCGAAAATTATTTTTATACCATATTGAAGTTCAAAAGTTTACCTTTTTAATGATATCAATTTTATATCTGTGACGTTTTTCCTTCAATTTTTATTAATTTTTCAAAATTTAATAAAAAGTTGACACTCAGACGATTTTAAAATAAATCAAATTTATTGATACTACATAGAGTTGATTCTGATGAGTTGCTAGGCAACGGTGTAATTACTTTGCCATTATTTTTTCTGTTTCTTTTTTTAAAAAATATCGTTTGGTGATGTTTTCATTGGTTCTTAAAGAATTCTAAAGCTTATTTAATTAGATAAAAAAATCACTGCAGTTCATATCACGTGTTATTTTTACCTGCGTTTCCTAAGAAATAATAAATCCTTAATCCTTAATAATATATCCTGAATCCTTAATAATATATCCTGAATCC
>BGPR01022110.1:3348-25726 GCA_013235015.1 Araneus ventricosus | reverse complement strand
TGAATACAGTCCACGATAATCGAAATCTTGTCTGACCAGTGACGTCAATACAAACTTTTGAGAACGGAATGTTCATTTCATGCCAAAACCTACTCGCAGAAAGCTGCGTATGATATCGGCTTAACGATGTTCTCTACCTCCTCTCCAAGTTTGCAGGCGGTAGTCCCGGTAAGTTTCGGACGAGGAGGTTCCGAATTCGAAACCCGATTCCACTGAAAATCTGCCGTGTAAATGGGCCAGTTACATTTTAAATCTGACGCCCTGAGTGAAACATTTTCCCGCTTTTGTGGTGCCGAAGTTTGAAAAGGAGATGATAGCTCAAGTGTCGTCTTCGTCATTTGACCGCGGTACAAAAGTGCTAGGTTTATACCCAAATAATCCTCGTGTGTTGCTACAAAACGGGACGCAAGTATGACTAAACTAAACTATATACTTATCAATTTGCAGCAGTCTCAATTTATTCAGTAGCATTCCTCAATGACTTATTTCAGAAAGCGTTAATTAGTCACCATCGTAGCTTTTCATAACGTCGATAGACTATATATAACTTCACTCATAATTAACATAATTACTACTAGTCCAGTCATTAGGTAGTTTTTTAAAACAAATTCTGGTGGAGTCGTAATTTTTTGCTCCTATATGTTTTTTGGGGTGCTGATTATGAATCGGAGGTTTCCCACCAAACATTTTTGTTGGAATTTTAGTTATAGCCAAAAAACATTAAAAAATTGGAATTTTCCCCAATTTTTTGCTTATAACTCAAAAACTATTAACTTTTTTATATTATCATCATACATCAAAATATTTAGCTCAAAATTCCCTACATTTTTGTCTATACTATTTTTTGGTTACGCGTGCCGTTTAGACACTATAATTGGTTGAAGTTTGGCGAAAGTTTGACTTACCTGCTAGCGCGGCTTGAACAATAGCAAATCTTCCTATTTGTATGTACTAAAATTTACTATCTTACTACTAATACACTTTACTTTTTTAATACAATTTTTCTACCGTAATGTTCCTTATGCAAATAAATTTTTCATCTGTTATATTAGACATGAAAGTAATTTAGTCCCGAGAAATGCCGGGCTAGTTATGAATAAAATTCCTTGATTGCCTCTAAAAAGGCAGATGTTGATGGAAATTTATAGCCACTTTCCCAATAAATATTATTTACGAACAACTAAAAGTGCTTAACGTAGTTGTTAATTAAACTTCATAAATTTCTATTAATTAATTTGAATAACTTGGTATAATAACCAAGAAAAAAATGACATGAAAAAAAGATAATATTCTAAAACAAGTCATAACTTAATAATAATAATACAACCTGCAATCATAAATATGATCTTGTTATCTACATACATTACCCAGACTCATCACTTTATCTTGCTCGCTTTGAACCTTATGATCCAATATCTTTTGGAAGATCATCTGTGTCTTTCTCGATATGCAAAGATAAAGACGTCTCAACTAAATGATCGGGCATATTGGTTCATTATCATCATCCTTATCATTATTAATTACTTGAACCTTCCTGTTATTGCAGTTGTACCAACAATGAAGACACAACACTGAACAAAACAGTCTGGCCTTCCTACAGCTGCAATTTCTCGTTCATCCCTTCTTGCCATACTTAATGAGGAGAACTTGTTCATCGGGATGGAGATGAGTCGATCCTTGTTCTTCGGATTGGTCAGGATTTTTTCTTGGTAAACTGTTCTTATCATCGCTTCATCAAACATTGCTTCGCTTGACATTTGTTTCCGTGTTCTTCTGTTCCGTTCTGCACATTTAGCGCCTCCTATTGTTTCATTTTCAGGATGTCCATCGAAAATGACTAGAGCAGTTGCTTTGTTCTTTGTGTGATTATATGTTACAAACTTATCACAAATTGATGAAAAAGTTGATCCCCTATTCCAGATGACTCTGTGCAGCAAGTAGCCTCCATCAATAATATACACACTGCTTTCAGCATTAAAATCCTGTGAACATAGCTTGAAAGCTTTTTATGAAGAGGATTTCGTGCCTTTTTAGAGCTAGTGGTTGCACTCTGTCATTTCTTCTGAATTTCACAGTATAAAAATTACTTCCTTCAATTCTTTTGATACCAAGAATACTTTCCTCCTTGGCCATGTGAAAATTGATGCTTGAGTTTCCAACCACGCCAGTGTTCATTGAAATCAAGTTAGAATTTTCTGGGACAGGATTATAGTGCTTGAACCACTTCACCATTTCCCTGCAATCATCAGTATCTCGCTGAAATCTTGAGTCACTGATTTTCAAATGTTGATCAGAGCTGGTCAAATCAACATCACAGAATTTTTCAATTCCATCACAAATATGTTCGAGCGCTGTCATTCCCTGCGTTCACCTAGCCAGTACACTATCACTGACACCACGGCCATGAGTGAGGCCCTCAAATGTTTTCATGTTTTTCATTAATGGCTGTTCAACAGGGCTGAAGTGAGCTTCAGACAGACGAGTACATTTGCCAAGACGGGGAGAAATAAGACATGTAAAGCAGTTATGGTACAATAACAGGGCTATGTTAAAGTCTCCTAAAATAGTAAAAAATTCTTGAGATTTACTCTGTCGTTTACTTCGCAACCGCGAAAGCGAAAGTCAGGTAATACCAGGGGTAGAATGATTTAGAATGAATTTTGTGCAGATTAAGTTAGTATATTCATAATATAACTGTTAAAATCTTTATTTCATCAAAGAACTTTACGATTGAAAAAGTATATTAATTAAACAGAAATTTATTTAGTAAGATCGATAATTTCGGGCATACAGATAGGATGATTTGTTGTTGTTCAAGCCGCGCTAGCAGGTAAGTCAAACATTCGCCAAACTTCAACCACTTATAGCGCCTAAATGGTACGCGTAACGAAAGAAATAGTATAGGCATAAATTATAGGAAATTTTGTGCTGATTATTTTGATATATGATGATAATATAAAAAAGTTGATAGTTTTTGAGTTATAAGCAAAAAACTAGGGGGGAAGGTCTATTTTTTTCATGTTTTTTGGCTATAACTAAAATTCTAACAAAAATGGGAAACATCAGATTCGCAATCAGCACCTCAATAAACATATAGGAGCAAAAAATTACGACTCCACCAGAATTTGTTTTAAACCATTCCTTTTTAGCACCTAATGATTGAATTTCCGAATTAGTTACTCACGGTAATCACCACCTGGAAAAGGCTTCAAAAGAGTTTTCATTCGAGTGGCAATGAAAAAATTTAAAACTGTTTAAAGGGAAGCCGGTCTTAAATTACCGGCTTTTCCTCTCATCGGTTATTCCGAAATATGTTTTTAGAGGGCGAGCTGCCGGTTCAATGAGTCAAGACGCGAAAAAAATGCCCTGCATGTATCTATTTCTGGTGCAGAAAAGATTTATTTCGCCAGAGGAGAATATAGAAATAATGCATGACTCGGATACCTAAATTTAATGTTTTGATGATGCGATCAAATTTGTCACACAGATATAGAATTTGACAGGAAAAATAAAATGATATCGTTTCATTTCGCATAAAACATCCCTTTCTAACATTAACAAAATGAAAACACAAAATATAATAGTGGCATTTTTAATCCACATGAAAGATAAAGCATATATTTTATAATAGTAATACAATAGCATATTTAGTGACCTATCGACACTGTTGAATTTTTTTTATTAAAACTGTTTTCAGCAGTCTTCTTCTTGATTGTTTAATCTGACAAGTGATAATTTATAATGTATGAGTAGGAATGCCATACCGGATTTCCAGCTCACGTCCAGATTAGTGCACGATCTTCGAAATCTCCGGATTTACTCTAGTGAATGAGGCGAGAGAAAAATTCTGACGTATTCGAGAAACCTGACGTCATTCCGCCAATGAAAGAATATTCATTGTTTACACTGTTTAAATCAATTGTTGAAAAAAAGAATATGGAGGCCTTTCTAGGAGGGTGCCATTTTTTTCTCTTGACCGAATTGGATCGGCAATTTTTCTCATCTATCTCCTGATGGCAATTTTATTTGATTTTTTAAACAGATTGAAACGAATTTTGGAATGAATATTCTTTTAAACTAGAGGATAACAGCCTTT
Organism: Araneus ventricosus; assembly: GCA_013235015.1. Taxonomy (NCBI): domain Eukaryota; kingdom Metazoa; phylum Arthropoda; class Arachnida; order Araneae; family Araneidae; genus Araneus; species Araneus ventricosus. The sequence continues at coordinate 21,630 of BGPR01022110.1, read as the reverse complement.
GTTGCTAAAAATCCCTAAACCTCGTATCTCTCGGAGATACATTTCAAGTCAAGTCAAATCAATTGTTGATGAGAAAGTGAAGGAATATTCTTACCCAGTCCCCAGGTCAAACTGAAAATTAAAAGTTTTGATTGTTATTTTTAGAATTCTGTTTTTCATTAATACAATTTTTAATTACCAAACATTAGTTAAAATTGTATCTTCTTTTCATTCTGTCGCCTTAAATTATTTTAACTTCCTCAAACTGTGTAAGTGTTATACAAGAGGGTCGTTGGTAGGCAGCTTTTAGAATATTATACTATACTTTGACTCCTCAAAGACGCGTCCATCTACCCCCTCCCCTCTGGTGTATCTAGATTTCAACCAAAAAAATTATGATAACTCTAAGCATAAGTAATAAATCTGACCGACGACTGCATTTTAAGCAGAGTATAGCAGAGTAAGAGGAACCTATTAATAGCAATCAATTCAAGCAGAACATAAATTCTGTTTTTGTGTTTTTTAATGATTTTTTTCTACGACTAATGTTATTACCGCTTCAATTTGGTTAATTTACTTATCGAAGAGTTGGCGTTAACACATATTCGGTATTTGTTCCAATTTACTTGCATGTATGTCTTTGAGCTAATACTTTTGCACAATTACATTTGTGAATCTAAAAAATCTTGAATGTATTACTTAGTAATCGATATTCTGTAATAATAAAATGCAAACGTAGAAGAATTTTGTCACGAAAATTTTATTAAATTTTGCTTAATGGGTTAAGATAAAACGATAAAATGTGTCTTTTTGAAAGATTTTTAGAGCGTTGTTTATACACTAAAGTTTATACTAAATATTAAAGGGCAGATGTTTCCTTTAATATTTAGTGAATACTTTGTAAAAAAAGACAGAAATATACTAAGAAAGACTCTTTTGGATATTTTTCAATAAATGTGAATTCGATATAACAATCCTGTGCCTACGAGAATGTTTAAATCAATTTATTGGATAAGTGAAATATTTGTGGCAATTTACCAGCCAAGATTCTTGGATCAATGGCTGAAGAATAACTGCGAATCAAAATGATATAAATTGCAACTGAGAGTTAATTCATCATAGGTTTTCAGAAAAGATTTAATATAAATTGAACGAATTATTAAGAAGGGAAATATCGAATTTGTTTTATTCTGAACTTTTAAACCTATGGTATTAAAAGATGATAATTCGATTTTATATAGTTAAAGTAGGTATGATGCTTTTACGCATACCTTAAACTTCCGTCGGGCGTATCTAATCTGTGAGATGAAGCACCCATAGTTTTTTTGTGCCAAAGTGCGGATTTTACCGAGAAAGAGATGGCACCTTTAGCAGTTTCCTGGCTCCCTACCACACATTAGGGTATCGTGGTTTATTCTCTAGCGCTTTTTTGATTTACGCGAGGAGCATGTTAATCTGGTAGATGAGTTGCGGCCTATTCCATTTGTATTTTTGATTTCCCCAATTTTTCACAATATTTCTTTTTTATATACCTGGAAAAGTTCGTATACCTGTGTCCCAGCCCCTAATTCAATGATATTGATCGTTATTTCCAATATGTTGTTTAAAAAATGTCAAATTGTTTCAGGCTGTCATCGACAAGAATTGTCATTGCCAAGGAGTTCTGGTGGAAAACAAACGTCAACGCCGTCCTGAATTACTGGACATTTTGTTAGTTGAAATTGCACAAAAATGCAAAAAAATTATTTAAAAACGCAAATATAGCTTTGCATGATCGAATAGTTCAGTTTGATAAGCTTTTCCTTAATCTAAGCAAAAATTTGACTTTTAATCTCACAGATGAGTTGCGTCCGACTGGAGGTTAACCCAGTAACCCTATAGATGTGAAGCGGGTCCTCTTGAAGAGAGAAAGAGGGCAAAAAGAGGTAAGATAATATTTGAAAGGGAGACAAAATATTAGAAGAAACTAATTATCCAAAATAAAATAAGAAAGTAAATGCTCTTGATATTAATATACATATCAAATACAACCCGTAAGAACAAATAAAAATATGAAATAGCACATAAGGCTTACTGATATTAATTATTCAAAAATTCCAAATTTCATTGGATATGAATGTATTTAAATCTAATATGAAAAGTTGAGATCTAAATACTTTATCGATGAGAAAGCCGGCTTACATATAACATTTTTCAAAAGATAAAAAAATACATTTAAAGGTTTGTGAATGGAATATGTTATTTTAAAAAGGGCAAATCTCTATGGATTTCCAAGATTATTCATGAAACATTTATAATATTTAAGATATGTATTAATTTATTAAATGTTAATGGATATGTTTCAATAATAATTACTTGAAACATAAATACTAATACAAATGTCTTTATTTGAAATCTAGATAAATAAAATTCTATGAACGTAATCTACAGAATTTCGCATGCAATTTTTTTATAAGAAGGGTATAAAGACAGGCAAGTTTTTTGTTCTTAGTTTCTCTATAACTTTTTGCTCTAGTTTGTTTTGTTTCTTAAATTCGCTATAATTAGGAACATAAATTGCAATCTTAAAAATTATTTTTTCAGATAAACACTGAAAATACCTCCTTGCAAGTCAAATTCAATCTAAGCTGTTGTATCTCATATATAGCATTATTTATTAATTAACCAGATTGCGCATCGAATGCAGGTATCATAAAACTCATACGGTATAATTATTTATGTATGTCTCATTCTTAGAAATATTCTCATTTTTCATCGATCAAAAAGCGTGGGAATCATTCATGTATCTTTTACAACTTTTCAGTACTATTCGAAACCAGTCAACGTCATATTTTTTCTTTTACGTCATCTGCTCTTCCTTTGAAGTACAAAACTGTTCTGCTCAATTTTGATTTCTTCTTTTTGCTAATTACTCTGTAGTGATTTTCCTTAGAGTTGTAGAATTTTAATCAGTTTTCATTTTACGCGCGCGCGCGCCCATTTTTTCGTTAAATTGTATTAGAACTTCTACAAATGTCTACATTTTTCTGGTATCACAGCTAGCCGAGGTACGCTGACTAGATGTATCAAATGTTTATTTTCCATAATTTTTTATGGAATTTTCCTAAATCTAAAAAGAAAATATCAAAAGACAGCAAAATGGTAAAATGTTTTTAATTAACTGTGAAGAGTTTGGAAGTGCAGTTATCTTCGTTAGTTCTGTTTGCCCTAGAAAAAAATGTGCTGCAATGAAAGCCCTTAAAAGTATTATCTTAAAATGAAGTACATTTGTTTTTGAAAAAATGAATTATTTTTAATTGCATCATTAAACTTCAAGCATTTGCACTTGTGTGAATGAAATAGTTTTAAAGCCGAAAATCTGGCCGGATTTTACAAAAGAATTCGAAAGATGGAAAAGAAATCGAAATTTTGGAAGGGAATTCGCAAAATAATGAATATAAATTATAATAACTGGCTAGTATAGACCCTGCGTTTCTATACAATTATACGCCATAGTTGATCTTTCTATTTCTTCCCATTAAAAGTGTCCATATTCTATAGCAAAACACCCTGTAAGTAGAGTAGTTTTAATATTCCGAATATATTTAAAGATAAAAATTCATGCGAATAAGTTTTAAATTCCCGCTTCGTAGTTCCATCCTGTTGTTCTATCCGAGTTGCATACTTACTAGAAGGACTTCTGGTATCGCTGTGGGATTTATGAAAAAATAAGGTTTAAGGCAAATCAATAAATTTAATAAAACAATTTTTTTAAATAAATTTATTTGTGTGCTACAGATTAGAAAATTTTTATCTGAATTATTTTCATATTTTCAGTCTTTAATTTTGTAATTCCTTATTATTAATATTACGAAATTTTCAATTCAATTTTTCAAAATCACTACAAGGTAACGCCACTTGCATGAAATCAAAAATTAATCATTTTAATTGATTAATTGATAATTAAATTCTGAACATATTAAAATAGTGAATTGTCATCAAGAATACACAAATATGCAAAATTTCTAAACTCTGATACTTTTTTTTCACTTTGTTGTGGAATTTTGCTCTGATTACAATAATGATGTCTTTAGATATTAAAGTGCGAAAGCGAGTAAGTAAAGAATTTAGTAACAAGAAAGTTCAGCTCATCTACAAGCCGAATGTATTTTTTTAAAGAATTATACTATTGTTTATAATGAAACTGGCGTTTTCATACTGATCTTATTTGAAAATGATTTCCGAAAATATTCATATCTCTTCTAATCGACTTTATTTTTTAGAAGATTTATTTCATGTTTGTTCCATATTTTATAAGATTTCTTTGCTTAAAAGATTAAATTACTCTTAAAACAGTTTTAGTAATTTATTCTTCCTTATTTTGAAAAAACAATTACTTAATTCTTCATAATTTTTTATTTATTGTGAATGTTCATGTATCCTCACTATTTATGAGTTTCTGAAAACACCATAAAAAAACTTAAAAGAAATTTTGTTTCTTACGAGTAATCACGCTTCAAACAGAATAGGATACTAGAGCATAAAATGGCTGATTCGAAATAAAATAACTAGAATTAAGCCATCTAGAGAAAAGCCCAAGTAGAAAAAAATGTAATGTTACCATTTAAATAATTTTTTATATTTTCCTTTTTTTCCGCCGTTTTTAAAAAGCTTATTTTAACTAAGTTTCATTCAAACCAGTCTTCGAAATTAGAACTCAGATCCTTACAAGTATATTTTAAAAATTTTTCTTCATTTTCCCCATGTGAAAAACTGAATTGAAATAAGAGAAATTTAGAATATCCCTTACCGCAACGAAATAAAATAGAAATAAAGATAAAGTATCTAATCCGCTTTTCCATATGTATATTCAAAAAAAAAGATCAACGTTTCTCTCGCCTAAGGCATAAAAGCTGAAAAAGGAGAAAAAAATGTTCCAGCAAGAATTCCAAAATCCTACGAGCAGAAAAGATAAAATTAATCGCTTTTCAAATCGTCTGCATGCAGCAAACGGTATACAATGTTGTGAAAACATTTCTTTGTCGAATGCGAGATACCAGACTTAATAAAAATAAGGAGATAATGCAGAGAGCCATACTTGAAACATTCAGTAACGCATCTTGAAATAAGCAAGAAAGAATAAAATAAAAATATCCACAAAAATAATTTCAGAATTTGTTCAGAATTCAGTTCAAATGGAATAATTAGTTATAATATTTTCGAGGCAGCAAACAAGCTCCAGCAACTCTTTTTCTTTAGAATTTTTTGAGTTTCCGAAAAATATATTAAAACATTATTGCAAGAATAAAACAAACGAAATTTCGTCAAAACTGATTTATTCTTTTAAATATGAAGTTTAAATTGTGTGATTGAAATTGGTGTTTTTTAAAAAATAATTTACTCGAGTCATTTCTTAAAGTCATATTTTAAAAAATGAGATCATAAAGACTGTTATATTAGACTTCAGTGAATGTGAAATGGTTCATTTTAAGCTTATAATGTGGATATGTAAATGACGTTTAAAAATAATTATTAATGAATAATTTATCCCACTAATAATACAAGATATTATATAGGTAAGCAAATATTTTTCTTGAAGTAAAAAACGAAAATTCAATAAAATGAATTGATTCACGTTTCAATTAATAAATATTCGAATGTAAGTGTTTAACAGCAAGCAAAAAAATAAGCAGTTACAATGAAATACTGAATACAATTATTTTATCTTAAGAGTTTTATGTTCAGTTTTTCTAATTTTTCTGACATCTTTTGTATAGCATTTCAGAGTATTTCAGAACAATTGAAGTTTAATTTAGACTCTAACAAATCGAAAACATTCTACTTTAGTCTCTTAATTTGTATTTTACCATTGAATGAAATTGAAAATCTTTTTAGTAACTTACCGCCTAAGTTTAACAGAATTAATTATTATAACTTATAATGGAAATTTAATCTAAGCAGATACTTTTTCATTAAATTAAACATGAAAGCAATTTTATGTTTCGTTTATGAAACGAATAAATCTGCATATTAACTATTTTCGAGTACTATATCTAAAATAACATGAAAGGTTGAAAATAAATCCAAATGAAAAAGCGTAAAGAAAAGAAATTTCCTTAGTCCATTGTATATTCTGATTCAGTGATTTTTCTAATATATTTTGTTAGCCAATGCAGAATAGTTGTATCACAATTGAAATATCATCTATCCTATTAAAATTCGAAGGTAAACAAACGTATGTATGTATGTATGTATGTATGTATGTATGTATATATGTATGTATGTATGTATGTATGTATGTATGTATGTATGTATGTCCTTCTATCTTCTCACGAACCGCCGAACGGAGAAGCGCGCGGAAAGTACCAAAAGATGGGGAATAATTCAATGAATCCATTTCGGCCATTTAAATATCGAAATTTTAATTAGTGAAAAAGATATTAATTAAAAACTAATTTACAACATTACTTTTCATTGTTTCGGATACTTTATAACAATACTTTTCATTGTTACAGCGCAATTCAAAATTTATTTTATTGTTGAAGTCGTTTACTTTAAAGAACATTGTTACAACAACAATAAAAAAGTGACGCTGACAGAAATAAAAAAAATGTATTGTTGAAAGTGTATAAATTCTTTTTTTTATCCCGTGATATAACGTCCAACAATTTTAACGAAATTAAAAGGGGTGTTTTGTTTCTGTAAAGTTATGTGCCGAAAGATGTAGATTAGTTATGTTAGTGATTTTAATCATTATTCATTGATTTGATCAAGTTTAAATATTTGTAGAAGCTTCTATTTTAAGCTGATATTTGGAAGTTACTATTTTTGCTTTGTTCAATTCTCGCTTTTTTCCGATGCCTAAAAGAAAAAGGAATTACAGGGGATGTTGCCAGTAGACGGGAGGCAATTAGAAAACGTGAAAGGAGAGTTGTTGAAACTGAAGAAGAAAGAAGCCGCAGATTGTCAACTATGGCACAGCGTGGCCAGGACAGAAGAGCGGAAGAAACAGAAGAACAAAGAAATAGACGATTGGCAATAATAGGACAACATAGCCAGCAGAGAAGAGGCGAAGAAACAGAAGAACAAAGAAAAGAGAATGCGTTTTGGGGGGAACGTAACGTTTACGTTAGCAACAATATATGTAAAAAAATAAATCGGAGGCGGGCATATGAAAATTAGTAATAAAAAGACTAGATTTGAAAGAATATTTACATTTCTTGGAGAAAGTAAGTGACAATATTTGTTGAAAAAAAACCTAGTCGGGCATATGAAAAAATATGGATCCGAAGGCCTCACGTGATCTCACTTCTCACCGCCCGGGAATATCCCATTATTCAAGATTGCCCGTGCAACGCCGGGTCATGCAGCTAGTTGTTATTAAAATGCGAAAACGTAAGCAACAAACAGAAAAAAATTATGAGAATACCGAATAATGATAAATTGACACCTTTGTAAAATTCAATTACAATTAATGATGTGGGAAGTATTGAATCGTTATGAATGAAAGATTTTATTACAAGGAATGCGAGTCTGTTTCACAAAAATTTTAAATGATCATCCATTCAGCCAATTTATATCGTATCATTAAGGATAGTCTTTATTAATAAATTAATGAACAAAATAAACGTTAACAACCAGTCTGACGATGTTTAGCCATTAATTTTTCGAATTTGAATGCAAAGTATAAACATCGGAAACAATTTTTTTTCATATTTTGAAAATAAAAAATAAATTCATGAAAAGGATCCTTACTAACCAAACTGATCGAAATTTCTTAACATGGCGAGAAAATTAATGTGTGACTTTAAAAACAACGTGGCTTGTTACTTAGATGGCGATTGTTGGTGCGGCATTTTATACACCCATGCAAGAAGTGATCGTGAATCACTTGTTCATTTAACTGTTATTTTTTGAACTATGTGACTGTTTTTTTTAAATATGAATTATTTTTTATATTTGTTCTATTGGTATTCGTAAAGTATTTATGCAACTCTGTGTCTCTTTTTATATTAATTTTTAAATATAATTAAACTTTCGTCTATGTTCATTATACTTGCGATTTGTTCGTATGCTTTACAGTAAATCATAGAACCCAAAAACTATTTTTAGGGACTGTATTAAGATATTGAGGATGAAAATAAAACAAATAAAATTCCTTTTGGCAAGCCAGATTTTAATTTCCTTTTTGCGTAGGATACCGCTCGTGCACACAACGGATCTTCGGGAAATCGAGTCTTGAAGCTTTAACTCTTCCGTCTTGAAGCCGAGACTCTAGTACGAGGCCACTGTACTTTCGAAGAACTAAGAACATCAAAACTTAAACATTTATTACGATGATTCTATCTACGCGTAGAGTTATCAACTTTTAACTTCTAAGAGGTGGCAGCTATCAAAATACTTTTATCTTTAACCCTTTGCGGTCCTATGTCTACTCTGAGCCAAGAAAACGTTTTTACAGTTCCAGTAGTATGTCTGCTCTCAGACACCAAAGCTTTTTTACCGTTGCAGTCGTATGTCTGCTCTCAGCCACCAAAACTTTTTTTACCGTTCCAGTCGTATATCTTCTCTCAGCCACCAAAGCTTTTTTACCGTTCCAGTCGTATGTCTACTCTCAGTACCACAGCAAAGAACCACACTGACCTTATATTATTCTAAGTCGCCAAGCTTCGTCGATACATAGAATTCGAAATAATACTTTACAAATTGCGTTTAAGTGTTATTACGCTTTTTCCCTTCTTAAAATATTTTAAAAATAATTCTCTAAAATGGCAAGAAGAAAGCTACCGAAAGAAGAGTACCGTGAAATTGAAAGTAGCATATTGAGGGCGGAAGACGTCAAACTAATTATTTTTAAGACACATGTTCTCGAAAACCAGGGCTTCATATCAGAGACTACTTTGAAAGATACCACACGTTGGAGAACTATAAGATATAATTTTTACATAAAATTAAAACATATTATTGTGTTACATATATCTAAAGTGTAAAAATGAATTAATAAATTTTGTTTTCCTTCTTAATTTTGCATATTATATATACTGTTCGTTGGACGAAAATTAATTCCGACCAGCGTGGCACCTATGTATAAACTTAATACGACTGCAAAGGGTTAATGCAATAGTTGTTTAATATGAAGATACAATTATTCGCCTAATTCGGATAATCTTTCTTTCTTCAATATTAAAGGAGTTACAGGGAAATGAAAATTTTACCCACCATTTCCCCCTTTGAGGAGGATGACCTATCTACAAACTTATCCGAGCCTTTTACCGTCCCTTCAACATATTCCTCACCCATACCTAAAATAAAAATCAGACGAATATAACGAAATTTAATATTCGCATTCCATTCCTTTCTTCTTGTCGTAGAACTCAAAGTTAGACAATAAAACTAAGATCGATTTCACAAGACAATAAACCAAAGCTGATTCTTGTCAAAAGTTTTGGAATCGAAAAGTTGGGAAATCCCGAGACAAGTTCGAGAACCACTTTTCAACTAAACTGAAAGTTCCTGCCAAGAACAAATTTTTCATGCTCGAATGAGCTCGATCACAATGGACGAATCTTAAAAATGCACTTAAAATGATTAAAGTGCCAGAATATCGGCCTCCGTCTTATTCTATGACGTTATTTCCCAATCGGGCTCCAAACCAATCGATCTGCATTGCAGCTGAAATCGGTTATTTTTATCAAAAGATCTATCACGAGTATGCTTAAGCCGTTGAGTACATCTCGTAGGAATCGGGAAATTTAATTCGTTACTACATATCGAGCGTTTATTAGCTCTCTGATGAAAAGTTTTTCCAAAATAATGTTTAAATTATAATCTACGCTAAATATCAGCTTGTCTCCAATCTTTACTGCGGAAACGTATTTAGAAAATTGTCGATAATGTGAGTTTTTCTTGTTTTAAAAGAAGCCAATGGTAAAAAATCGATATTAAAAGCAATAGAAAATATCATTAGAAAAATTTGCCTACTTATGAGTTTTATGACTTTCTATTAATTTTAGTAATCTTTCAAAGATAGCTTTTAAGATTGGTTCTCATTTTCTCAAGCAAATTTATGAAATGTTTTTAACCATATTTAACATGGCGGTAGCAACTTCGGTGATTCAATATCCATATAAAAGTATTAAAAGTTGGGCAAAAAGGTCACCATTCCAACCGCGAATGTATTTAAAATGGATGAAATTATAGTAGAAACAGCTTTAATTGCTGAATATAAGTTGCCTTATCTGATGAATGGGAATTATATCATCTTGCCAGATAGAAAGTTAAAGTTTCAACCTCAACTCAAGGTTACCCTCAACTTGTGTGGCACTGCACCATGCAAATCGCCGCGTGCTCTTTCCGTACGTCTTCACAGAGCAACTGGAGTCAATACTCTACTGCATTTTGTGTATCAAGTGTATTTTACCGAATTTTCCGGGTAATCCGAATTCCCCGGAATCCGAACAGAGGTCAGCCCCAATAAGTTCGGATTTCCGGGGTTCTACTATACCGAATTAAAATGCAATTTCAAATAGAATTAAATAATAAAGGGAAAAGCTTATATTTTTCTTTCAATTAAAGGGAGAAAAGAAATATAACGTTTCGCTTAGTTAATTTCATATGCTTTAAATACTGTACCGCTGTAGTTGAATAGAAAACGAAATAGAAGAATTTTTGGGGCTATAATTATACAAACTGCTATTCGAAGATTCAAATTTTAATATGCTTTACTAAGAATAATCAGTAAAATATTTTGAGATTTCACAACAGACTTAATGAATGTGTCATCTCTATTCAAAAGTTTATTATTGTGTCTCACGCAGCACGCATGAATAGTTCTGTGTAATTAATCGCATTCTTGAAATGCTACACTCTCATATATTTGAATGCCAGATATGAATATGCCTTGTCAGTAATAAGCTTTCAACTTAGTATGTACTGATGACATTTATCTATGCACTTTTTCTTTTATAAAAAGAAATTATACAGCTCATAAATAAAATAAAACATACTGCATTCGTTTATTTCTTAGAATTATGACTTTCTCCTAAAATAAAAGAAAAATGGAAAACAGACAGGAAATAAAAAAAAATCGAATGGCTTTTGCCTTTAGTTCTTTCATTAATCTGTCTGCTTATATCTGATGAAAGCAGATTATGATTATAAATATGTTTGGATTAGAGAGTAGAATAAAGAAGTAATTTATAAAGTACTCCATTTTATACCTCCATATACGGTTGGCGACAGTAATAATCCAGAGGATGCTCCGATATAAATGGCTTCAATACTCCTTTTTTCTTTAAAAAGATATGAAAATTTATTTATTACCAAAAGAAATAATTCTTGTAACAGTGAGTTTGGGCTGCAGTTACCAAATTGATAGCTAATACTTTGATCATTTTGACACTAAAAATTTATTTATTACAAGATTACAGAACTAAATAAAAAAATTTTCGTCAAAATCGTGCGCCTAATTCTTAAAGGTGATTGGACGAAATTTTATGAGTATATCCTCTTACTCTCAACGCCACTGGAATTTTTTAAGTATAGTAATTATATATAATAGTTTGCCATAATCTCAAAAAGTAAAGTTATTTAGTCCATTGACGTTCACATACATTTACTTCTAAAAGCATAAATTAGGCACCATCGTAAAGGGTCTTCATTAGTGAATGCCATAAAGACATAAAGAAAACTGTTTAAAATGAGAATTGAAGGAGTGTTCCCTTTTTTAAATCTTATATATAAGAATGATTATAAAAAATGAGGACAACAATAACCCAGATACATGATCAGCTTGCATCAATATTTCTCGTCGTTCTATTAAAAATATACGAAAAGTCATGTGATCTTAAAAGAATTAAAATTTCTTGAGAAAGAGAACTTAACTTCAATAATTAGTTTATTTTAAATCTAATCTTTTTTCTAATACATTAAAATATTTTTATTTCATCACTGTTTAATACTCCTTCCGGGCAGAATCATTTGTCAAACCCTTAAATTCCATTGGACAAATATTAATAACTATCTCCAACAGCTCTAAACATACTCACATTTTTTTATTAAAAAAATATATAGTAATTGTTTTAATGTATCTCAGTATAGGAGAAGCCAATTAATCCAATTATGTCCACTATCACTTATTTCTGAGATCATTAATGAGTTTCCATTATAACTTTTTATGAAGTCTGGGTAGCATTCATAACTTCATTCATACATTGATCAATTTTATTACTACCATTAACCATAAAGAATATATATCAGAATTAAAAACAAACTACAATCGCCATCCGGAGAATTTGAAGAATTTTCGTTTGAGGGATAACGAAAGGGATAAACTAGTATCTTAAATTACCTCTTTCACCCTCGCCTGTTATTCTGAAATATGTCTGTCCCGGGCGGGCTGCTGGTTCAATGGTTCGAGACATTTTGGAAAAAAACTCTCGATGTATCTATTTCTAGTGTTGAATATATTTATGCAGAAATAATGCATGGCGCAGATACCTGAACTTATCGTTTCGAAGGGCCCAATCAAATCTGTCTTTCTGAAAACGAATGTGACAGATAAAAATGAAATGTCAGCTTTTCATTTTGTTAGAAGCATTATCTATTTCTAAAATTAATAGAATTAGAATTGAAAAATATCGTTATGTCTTAAAACGGTATAAGTTATCAGTCATGGATTAGTTGGGTAAAACCAGGTACCTAAAACTCGAAGGCCTGTTGGAGCTAAACTATTAGACATATAGCTTGTTTATCGGGGTACAACATATCTTTAAAGAAAAGTCATAGTTTTACTAATAATATTTTTATTAAAATACTCATACCACCTGGTTTTACCCCACTAGTGGGGTAACGATGTTTAAAATGAAACGGACATTAGAGTTGACGTCTTAAAACAAATAAACCTTCACAGATGCAGTGAATTCAACTACTACAAAACGCCACTATGATTGTTCCTTTTTATTGACTAGGAGAGTGTAATTCAGTGTCTGTCCGCTAGAAAGGAGAACTAATGGCGCCAGAATTAAGGGTATCCGCTCTTACTCTACTCTCCCCTATGTAGTGACAGCATTACAATAATATATTGACTCATTATGCAAGGCGTGGTACAGCATTGATGATTCATCGGCTATTAACTTAATTCATCAACACCCAACCTCTTTTAAGGCATAGGTTTCAATAAATTGCTTTTAAATTTTGTTGAAAATTATCGAAAAATCGGTAGAAAATTCTTTCGCAAAATTTTTACAAATAAATAAAAGACTTCTAAAACGTCAAATAATAAAGATTATTTTCGAATTCCTTGCATTATCTCGAAAATAAATCAAAGGAATAAAGCAAATATTTTTAATAAGACAGTTGTTCATGAATGCCGTTATGGATTTTATATTTAGTCAGTCATCAAAGAAAAAAAATCCATTCGAACCTAAACTGGTTATAAATCTTTTTTTGACTGAATTTTAGTGCATTTAAGATTTCAAACTTTTTCTTTTTTTTTGCTTGATCTGTTTTTGTATCAACCTAACATACACTTTGTTGTAATTTTATTCAGTTAGTTTAAAATGAGACTTTGAGATGGTAGTTTCTATACCATTCTGTGATAAAAAAAAAGTCACTATGTGAGCCCAGAGTTAAAAGTTGTGAGAATGTCCTTATATATAGATAAAAGCTTAAAAGATAGATGATATCTTATAAATGTTATATCAAACTATTTCAAAGATCTTAGGCATTTTTTTTATTTGGGTATTTGCTAAATCACAAAGCAAGCCAAAAAAGTTTTCGATCAAAGAACTTTAGAATAAATGTTAAAACTTTTCACAAACCAGAACAAAAGAAAAGCGATTACACGCAGAAAATATTGCTTTGTGTGAATTTTCCAATGTTTACAATCGCCGAGAACTTTTTCGTAGTTAAACTTTAACTTTTAAAATTGCAAGAGTTGTAACAAATGGCGAAGGGATGATCGATCAAGGCAGGAAATTCTGCATTCAACTTTTCAATACATAAAACTTTGTGTTCATTACTAAACACTTTGATGTTCTGAAAGTTTCTTTTTATGTTTCTGTTTACCTCCTGACTGTGTTTCCTAGTTTGAATATAAGCTGCAAGCTCAATTCACCTAATGAATTCATTTTTCTGTATGAAAAATGAGAAATTTTCTTTCTTTTTCTTTTCTGGAAGAAAATGTGAAAGAAGTGTTACGAAAATTTATAAAGATATTTTTCCAATTTTAAGTATTTGTTTCAACAGTAGTATACATTGAAAACTATTTCAAGCTTTGGTGAAAAGTCGTGATTATTATATAAAATAGTTCTATCTTAAAAATAGAATAAGTTGCTTATTAAAGTAAATACCTGAAGAAGAATGTCGGAATTTTCTTTCGATTTTTAACCATTTGTTTGTATAATTAAAATTATAATTACAGCCATTTTTTCTTATATTATCTGTTGAACCTGTTCATTCGATTCTTCTTGCAGGCATGACATTCATCTGGAAATCTCATGATTTTTTTTGAATATATTTATTTATGCTTAAAAGAATAATTTGTTTCTGATTTTCTGTTTCTTCTCCTTACCCCTCTCCAAGCTTCCACACCACACCAGCGGGAGGATGTTCGACACCCTACATCTAATTTAACCTATAACAGGCCCAATACACGATGGAACTTCAGTGGAATCGGGTTTCGAGCCTGGAGCCTAACGGCTCCGAGGCCCTCACCTTACAATTAGGCCACCGCGACCTCACATGCTTAGTGTACAATTAAACGTCGGATTTATACATATGTGGGAATGAAATAATTAAGACGGATGAAAATTGTATATCGATTTATTGGTTTGACTTTAAAGGTACATTTATGTTGTTTCGACACACGAAGTAGAGCAATTTATTTATGTATCAACCCGAAAGGATGGAGTTTAGAAATTTCGCTACAATATTTCGTAAATCATATGTAAAAAATGAATTTCTGGTGTAATATTTGAACTTTTTGGTGGCGATGGTTATAATCCCACTTGATCCAGGATATCTAGCCAAGCTCGTGAATGAAGTACTCGCGATAAAATTGTAGTGTTACAACTTCTCTTTTTCAAAGTGATCCTGAGCACCTGATGTAGCACATGAAACCATAGATAATAGAACTTTGACTTACCTCCAAAATATGAAAGTAAGTTGCCTTCCTGAAAAGCATTCAGAAGAAATTGGCTCCTATGTGTGTTTCGTTTCTAGAAAAGCACGTGAAGTCAAGATCATAGAGCTTTGACTTACCTCCAAAATATGAAAGTAGGTTTCCTTCCTGGAGAGCATTCGGAGGAAATTAGCTTCTATGAGTGTTTCGTTTCTAGAAGAAGCACCTGAAGGAGGGGTGGGACCTGTGCTTTCCTGTCGGGAATGCTGTAAACCCCTGTCGGGGCAAATTTTTGTATCCCGTTCATTACAACGGCTATTCAAGTGGTATATAATTAAAGATCTGGCGAAAATTTGAGAGGGTCTTCATTACGCCCCTCTCCTTGTACAGCAGATCCTGCTCCCTATGGGCAGATCGTGCCTCCCTCCCGTCGGGCGGATTCCAGCGCAACTCATGACCTGAAGCCAAGACCGTAGAGCTTTGACTTATCTCCAATATATTGAGACAAGTTGACTTTCTGGCGGACATTCAGGGAAAATTGCCCCATATGTGTGTTTCGCTTGTAGAAGAAGCTCAATTGTCAATCGCAACTAACAATTCGTTGCTAATGCGCACGTCGATCTACAGTATTTTTTGAGTAATGAAGTCCGAGAGTTCAGACAATAGACAGAACGCAGAACCTTTTCGTTATGATTCATGTTCTTCAGACGTGTTATGGCCTGCCTTAGCTCACTAGGCAACTGCTGGCCTGAACCTGCTCGTGAGCGTACATATGCAAGTGGTTTTAGTGTAATCTTCTTTGTACAATATATTGACAAAAATCTTTGATTACTTAAATATCAAAAAGAATAAAGAGTTATAAAAAATATCGAGTAGTGTTATAAAACACGTTTGACTCTTTATTTTTTAAAACTTTGTTGAGGTGTAAGAAATTGGTAATGGCATCCATGTAAATTTCGTAATTCTCGCAAATACAGGTTTTATTGGATTAGTGTTGTGTAGAAGGTACCCTGTTAAATATAAAACTTTAATCCCCTGTGTAATCAAATGTGAATAATTTTTTAAGGTAGTATGTTTCACTCTAGATTCACTTCTCTGAACTCGAACATTCAACAATATATATATATATATAAAGATTAAGATAATACTTTAAAAATATGAAAGCTCTAATTTCTTCTTTCAAATATTCATACACTGGGCAGAATTACATACATGCCCAAAAAATGGTTGTTTGAATTGAAATGACTCGAGTTCAACCAGAAAAAATTTAATAATGAAGAAGAACAGAACAGATTAAGTATTTTATTCTTTCCTTTTTAGGATATTTTTAAGCTTATTATAGCTAAGTTTCATTCGAAATGGTCACCGAAATTAGAATTAAAACTTTTCAAAGTATATTATGAAAGTTTTCACCCTTTTCTGTTGATTAAGAAGTGAACTGAAATAATAGAATTTCTGGGAACACCTCATACACATTGAAATAAAACAGAAATAAGAAATGGAACGTAATCCTCTTTCCATATCTAATGAAAAGCAAAAACTTTAGATTTCTTTCTCGGACACTTTGAAATCTGAAAAGAGAAAAAATAATTTCTTCGAACATTAGAAAAGTCTTACGAGTCGAAGAGATAAAATTAAGTTTTTTTTTCAGGTCGCCGCACACAGCAAATGATACTCAATGTTAGGCATGATGTGAACTGAAAACATTTCTTCGTTGAATACGAAGAAACAGAATTAATAAAAATAAAGAGATAAGGCAGAAAGCAACACTTGAAACATACAGAAATACTTGCTTGAAATGTAGATTTTGAAATAACCCGGAAGGAATAAAATAAAACATCCATGGCAAACTCTAGATTTGCGCAGATGGCTGATGGAGATTTCTGTTCAAATGTTCAAATTAGTTATTAAAATTTTTTATAGCAGTGGCGCACATTTCTACAATTCTTTTTCTTCTGAGTCTTTTGAGTTTCTAGAAAAAGAATTCAAAGGTTCTTTGGAGAATAACAAGAATGAGGTTATCATCGAGACACGTTTACTCTTTTCAGAGTGATGTTTAAATTGTGTAACTGGTATTAACATTTTTATAAACGTTTGCTCGAGTAGTTTCTTAAAGTCGTATTTTAAAAAAGAAAAAAGCCTGTTTGCTGTTTATTGAAGGAAAATTATATTTTAGACTTCTTCGAATTGATAAAGCTCCAATTTAAAGTATGTAATTTGGATTTGAGCATGTAAATGGAGATTATAATTATTTATAATGATTGCTTAAATCTTGAAAAGTTTTGCAATCTCATGTATTATGCCAGAAGGGAACAAAACAATTTTTTTTTTGTTAAAGTTAAAAGTCAATGAAGTGAAAAGTGAATAATCGGAATCAGGAGATTGGTATTTTCATTCTTGTTTCAATATATCTTCACCGCAGCAAATTGTGCATGTTGCTGCGTGTTATATGGTAACGCTGACACAGTTTAAATTTCGGACTAAGTACTGCCGAAATCCACATACAAGCCAGTTTATGAATGGCATAAAAGGTGTGTTACCATATTTCGATTCCCCAACTCTTGACAGAACCTGGTTGAAATACCTTACTAAGTTGATGTCTTGCGTACGATTTATTATGCACTTATTGATATGTTGTGAACATAGTCAAACAAAATGATTTTGACACTTTCTCTATAGAAAAAACATCTCTGCATATCTTTATTTGTATTTTTTTCAATATTTTTTTAAGTGTAAAGATAATTTTCGGGCACGTGTAGCTATTAAAGGAAACTTCTCGAATTTAATTTAAATGAAAAATATTTTAAAAGAATTTTTTTCTGATGTTATACAATGCAAAAGAAGACGCAAATGAAAACAATTCTTCAAGTTCGTTCATCAGCTTCTGTTTAATTAAGAAAAATATGTTAATTAATTAGTAGACTGCGAAAGTAAAATGCGATTCTCTCCACATATTAATTAACTATATTCCCTGGCCAGAGAACCCTTAGTTAATTTACAAAAATCTATTTAAGTTTTTTTTAGACGACAAAAAAATGCCTAACCTGCCTGTAGAGTTTCCCTTTCCATTCTTATCTAGAGATTTCAAAAATCGGAGTTATGGTATACAAAGTTGAAAAGAAAGACCGATTATACAGGCGAGACTTTATTAAAATTAACTTTTTGTATTATTTTTGCTTCATGTGCTGGATGGGAAGACTGAA
>BGPR01022109.1:0-25727 GCA_013235015.1 Araneus ventricosus | reverse complement strand
TTTTAACATGCACTCAAACATCCAGTGACATTAGTTTAGTTACTACGCGATGTTTGTTTAAATTTCACAAATTTTTGAATTATCCTAATCAGTGTGCAGAGGCGTAGCGACCGGGGAATAAGTCAGTGGCGTAGCGACCGGGGAGTAAGTCAGTGGCGTAGCGACCGGGGATTAAGTCAGTGGCGTAGCGACCGGGGAGTAAGGTAGTGGCGTAGCGAGTGTAAGTGGCGCCCGGTGCGAAATATGATTTTTTAGCCCCTAGTCGTCATCAGTGGCTTAACAAGGGTAAATAATGCCCGGTGCATAGTATTATTTTTTTCGCCCCTTCAACATATTTGACTTTAAAGAGTGATCAAATTACTAATATTTTGTCCCTATGGCGGATAATTGTTTGCTTTATTGGATCGTTTTCGAAAGAGAAGTAGGAATGGGAAAAAGCTACCGGTTTTAACCGAAAACCGGTTTTTTTTCCGGTTAACAGATTTTTTTCAATTATCGGATAACAGATTTTTTTTTCGGTTAACAGATTTCTTATTTTTTTGTCCCAGTTATAACCGGTTATTTTTCTTAAAATTCAATAATAGGGTAAAAAAAACCGGATCGGAAGATAGACTAGAATTTAGGTTCGATTAGATTAAAATTTACTAAGTTATGAAGCTTTGAATTTCATCATCTGAAGCCAATCAACGACAAACGCTTCCTCGAGGAACGTCAACGAGGACGTCTTTATGAACAGATAAATATTGGCCAAACGATTGATTTCCTGTGAAAACAATATTAATAAAAAAATTTTCTCTACAAATGGCGTTTGTTTTTTATAACCCCTCCCCGAAAACCGGTTATTTTGAGCGGTTATAACGGTCAGGTTAAACCGTAGTTGAAATAAACCTGAATAAACCTAAACCGCGGTTATTTTCACAATAACCGCCATCCCTGAATAGAAGGAATTGAATACATGTAAATGTTTGCTTCTTTTTTAAAGCATTGGTTGAGGGTTTTTTCAACCAACCGTAGTTGAAAAAAAACCCTGTTTTTTTTTTTTTTTTTTTTTTTTTGCTAACCTCCTTTGGTAACCAGCTCGTTCGTCGGTATCAGGGCCGGATTAAGCCTTGTAGACAATACCCGGTTTGGTACCCCCCTTTCCGCTTCCCCTACATCCAAAATCAAATATTTTTTATTAATTTTCAATTTATTTATTTATTTAAAGAAAAGCACACTACACAGAAAACTCCATTTACTATGCTACTTACTTGTGCTATACACAACAAACACAGAAAGAAGAAAGCCACAACAAGTAAATAAAAAAATGCGCTAGAAAATAAAAAGTTGAACACAGAATACACAAAATCATAAACATTTTGCAAACGCATATATAATTAAAAACGAAAACGCATAATCACAAAAACATTAAAACACACTGTGGTTCTAAAAGTCGTATTTTTTTTAAAAAAAAATTAAAATACCAAAAATGTTCAAAAAGTCAAAGGTTAAAAAGTTAAAACACGCAAGTACCGAATCCTCTAAAAACACACCAGGAGTTTAAAAGTTTAAAGACGAAAATACACACCTGAGATCTCAATACAAACAGTTTTTAAAGAACAAATAGTACGACAAACTGAAGTAAAAAGATATTTGCTTCCGTGTCAACTTCAGGAGAGGTTTTCTCAGCGGCTCACAATTAAAAAAAACTGTAAAATTTAAATTAAAATTAATTTTTTAAAAAATAGTAAAAAGAAATTATAAAACTTTTTTACACAGTCTCTACTCTCTAATACAAAGTTTATTAAGACTGCTGAGTCAGCCAACTGCGAAATAAACTGGACTACATTGATCATCAAGCGAATTTCAAAACATGGAAAAAAAATCCCAGGAATAATGTTCTGAAATTTAAGCGATACTTGCGTGACGGGGCCCCTTGGCAGTTGCCTACGTTCAGTGGCGGCGATTGGATGGAAATAATGAGGGGGCAAAAAATTTATAGATATCTAAAAGACCCGGGAGAATAGGGGTAGACAACAAAATTTTAAAAAAATTACAAAGTTACAAATGCTACAAAGTTTGTCAAGACTGTTGAGTCAGCCAACTGCGAAATAAACTGGACTACATTGATCAACAAGCGAATTTCAAAACATGGAAAGAAAATCCCAGGAATAATGTTCAGAAATTTAAGCGATACTTGATTTTAATTTGATTAAGTTCGAGCAGACATCTCTTGTAACTTAGTCCCCCAAAGTGACGGGCCCCCTAGCCAGTTGCCTACGTTCAGTGGCGCCGATTGGATGGAAATAATGAGGGGGAAAAAAATTTATAGATATCTAAAAGACCCGGGAGTATAGGGGTAGACAACAAAATTAAAAAAAGATTAGTTAAAAGATTAGTTAGTTTTTCCGAAGTCTATTGCTTTTTTATAATTCCTAATTTTAGACAGCTGAAATGAAATAAAAATTTAATTTTTTCCTAAAAAAGTAGGGGGTGACACGAATCGCCGCCACTTCCTATGTTGCCTACTCGATAATCCGGCCCTGGTTGGTATTATGGTATGTTAGGTATGTTTAATTTAAGTTAAGTCTCTCTTGTGTGCAGTTTGACCTTCATGGCTCCCCCAATAAAATGTTTTTTAACTTCAAATTATGGTAGACATATAACCTGTGCTATTTTAGAAACTTTACTCCCATGTTCCACACTAATGGAGTTGATTTCACTTGACTTGAGACGGCGTGTTTAGGAACCTTTAGCAACAAAGGACATTAATCCTCAAATTTTGTATAACTTCTCATTCCAAAATCTAATTTCAAACAAAAACTATCGTTTTCTCCATTTACGGCATTTGTTTTACAAAAATATTTATTCAGAAACCAATTCCAGTATCATGTTCAAGCCTGGAAAATCCATTCATTCCCTAATTTCCCACCATTGCTGTCCTTCTAAAGCTGGACACTCACGGAGAGACCGTTCCACTCAGTTTGGATCGCACCGCTCCAAAATCCGTCGCCAATGCGAAAATCCGATGAGAATCGGCGTTGTGCGGTCGAAGAGTTTGGATTTTCAACGAAAAGGCTAAGCTGTGCCATTTGTCCTGAGAACGGTTCCCCTCACCACCCATTTGAGTCTAAAAATTAGGCAAAGCATTCACGGATGTTCCAAATTTTGTTTTGAGACAAGGTTCAAAGTCGCAGAATTTTTCCCACTCACACTCCTCGGGTGATTTCGAGTTTCATTTCTAGCCTCGACGCGAGGTGCCAATGTAGGCAGATCCTTTGCTTTGCCGCTACTCTCGCATCGAGGTCTCAATTTGGAATCGAGGGATTGCCTTTTAGATTTTAAGTTCGTTTGAATTCCACCACTTCGAATCATTTGCTCCAAATTTGACAGGTTTTCGACCTTGACGATAAGTTTTTCCTTCCTGTGTTCCAAAAATTCCAGTTTGGAAGAGCGGTGAATAGCCCGCTTTATACATTTAGAGTGTTGGTTCATAAACTGAAATACGACAGTAGGGAGAGAGAGCGAGCCTCTGTCACAAAAGCGAAATCCACAAAATGTAGACCCGTAGGGGAGGGAGAGTGAGTGTCTCTCGCGAATGGAGTGCTACCAAGCCGTTGCGTGGAGATGTCTCACTGTGAATGTCTAACTTTAAGCAGGCCATTCATATCTACTCCAAAATTGAAATTTGGAACACGGGAAGGAAAAAACAATCGTCAAGGTCGAAAACCTATGGAAAATAGCATAGCGGCTCAGAAAAGCTGGATTTCCAACCGAACCAAATTCCAGCACTTCTTCTGCAGATTCTAAAGGTAGGACCCTGATGCGATGGTAGCGACAGATCAAACGATTTGACTAGAATGGGACTCGGCGACGAGACTACCTAGTCGGAAATCCGCTGAGTGGGGGAGAATAGGGGGAGTGAAGAACGTACTTTGGAACTTCAAATGAATGTGGGGTTTCCTCGACGATGTGCTAGGGGTATGAATTTAGTGAAAGAATGCTCGGTTAAATAACTAATTTACTTTATTACACATTAAAAGCATATTTACATATAGTTACAAAGAAATGATTAAATGCAGGTGAAAGTTTAAGGTAAAAGTTTTATGCCATTTAATAATAATTATTACCAGACTTAAATAAAGATGGGAAAAGGAAGAAAAAGGCCATGGGCTGTGCCCTAAGGCGGAAACACCTACCGCGCGAGCGAACTTACCACCTTCTCTATTGAAAACCGTGAATCCCTCTGACTGGACCCGGGAAGTTGCTTCGCGTTCTCGTGAGAAAAACTTAAGGCATACACTCACTAATTCGTGCTGCCATCTACCGTTACGGCGGCTTACTAAATTGCCTTAATTACTTTCCTACTGAATGACGTGCATGATTTTTTCGACTTGAATGGGTGGAAAAAAATCAGTATTGGGTCAAATGGAATGAAATGGACTACAGATGAATTGCCGGCTTTAGGTAGGTCATTCACGGACAATCCACGCAAACCCAGCAGCTACAGGTCCAGGTGATACCCTACTGCGCATACTTCCCCCCCTTTCTGCTCAGAATTCCTCTAGATAGCCTCCCCCTTTCCGGATGCATTTACACCGGTCGCATTTTAGCATTTATGTCCGGCAGCCCAAATGGAGTGATTTGGCTGTATATGACCCACCAGCGAGCATACGTTTTAGGTTTTTTACCATGGATCTCGTTTCGGTGGGGAAAAAAGCAGGCGTTTACAGTTGAAAATTTCGAAATTTTGTCACTGTAACCATAACTGTGAGAGCTATTATTTTCTGCATCATTCTTGAGCGCATACCGTTTAATACCTGCATTCAAAATTTTATTCCGTTCCCTGAAACGGTATGTTCGAAAAGTGGTTTTTTTTCCTTGTAATCAATCTATAGTTTCAAATTATTTCTAAGTTGTGTATTGTCCAGTTTATAAGTTTCTAATATGTGTTAAATATCATCAGCAATCAACACTGAATTGATGCTATTTTATATTGAAATACTGTAGGGTAAACAAGACAGTTATTGA
This sequence comes from Araneus ventricosus, assembly GCA_013235015.1. Taxonomy (NCBI): domain Eukaryota; kingdom Metazoa; phylum Arthropoda; class Arachnida; order Araneae; family Araneidae; genus Araneus; species Araneus ventricosus. The sequence continues at coordinate 20,717 of BGPR01022109.1, read as the reverse complement.
TACACTTAAGATAATATTTATATAATTAAATCATGAAAAAAAAATAGTAAAATCAGTTCAAACAATTTGTGATTCGTTGTGACTTTTTCTAAATTTCTCTCAAAATTGATTAAAACACCTTATGGATGATTAACTGATTCCACAGTTATCGACATCTCTTCGTACTTATTTACTTTACTGTTAACTATTTACTAGGATTACCTAGATTACCAGGAGGCTCATCCACTTTCTCTAGGATTACCTAGATTGCCAGGAGGCTCATCTACTTTTTCATCAACAATGGATTTAAACAGTGTAAACAATGAATTTTTTTTCATTAGCAGAATGACGTCAACTTTTCTCTATTACAACCAAAATTTCCCAGGTTAAGTAAAACTGAGCATCGACACGAAAGCTTATTTTTTGAAATGAAAAATTAGTGTGTCACTAACTGTCTTGTTTACCCTAATTAATAGAGTTTCCATGATTTTTTTAGCTGAAATCCGAACACAACGGAGGAGGGGAATGAAGGATCTTGAAGGAGGGGTCAAAGTATAGTATAAAATTATTCTAAATGCTGCCTACGACTCTCTTTCATAAAACCAGCACAGAGTTTCAGGAAGTGGAAAAAAAAAGATGCAAAGAATATACAATTTTTTTCATGTTTGATAATTAGAACAGTTACCATTAATACAATTTAACAAAAGATATTAAAAATTAATTAAGCTTTTATATTAGACAGAATGGCGCATATGCAGCAACTTCCGATACAATACAAATACAGATAATAGAATACAAAAAGAAAAACTACAGAAGAAATAAACAATAGCGATAACAATACACCTTTTTGCGCGCCCAACGCAGCAGCATCCAGTGATTGCATCATTTTCAGCTTATAACTGCAACGATTCTGTCGGATTTAAAACAAGAATAGTTAAAATATCTTTTCCCGTTTTTTTTAAATTAATTTTTTCCTGATAGTTGAACGATATTTTTCCTCTAGCGAAGCTTCCGCCCGCGACAGCTCTCCGGAACGTTGCGGGCAGTTTCATTGGCTGACGGGCCAGGGTGACGTCATTACTTTCGCGTTCTGCGAGGAGATGATTTATTTACTCGATGACTTCGATTATTTTTTTAAGCGTGTCTTAACTTATTACTTTGCCTTTCATACTTTGCTTGCAGTGTAATAAATATCACATTGTAATTTTTTTAACATTGTTTTGGATTTAACGGTACTCGGTCGAGAGGAAAAAGAGGCGGGCCAACTCAATAATATATATATTTCTGTTTTGATTTCGTTTTTAAAACTTTCATTTATGTAATTGTATGTGGACTTTTTTTTATTTTGCTGAAGTCCCGATTCCACGGGCAACACCGTGCGCGTACTGCTAGTAATTGATATAAAAAAGATGGACTTCGATTTCTTTAATTGAACCAATCATGATAAATTAATACATCCTGAAATACTTAAAATATCGTCATTTAAAAGAAGAACACTGTGAATACAACATGATTTTAAGAAAAACGATTGAATTATGAAATACAAGCGCTTGAATTAAAAACCTTTGACCATTTTCATTTGTGAAGAATATACTCTGATTTAACTGGAAAAACTAGAATAATTTAATAACTGTAATTTAATTTCCTAATAAATAAACATTTTTGTTTATTAATTAGAAACTTTTCTAATTATTTAATGTGTTTCTATTAAAAATAGAAACACATAAATAAAATTATGCACATTATCAGGTGAGAAATCCATTGCTAAATTATCACTGTCACTTATATGATAAAATTTGTGGCGAATCCAGAATTCGGGTCGGGGGGGGGGGGCCTGAGGTTATAAACATGATGAATGTCAAACCTCATGGCTTACGTAAACCAAAACACTTTAATTTTACAGACTTTACTCACCTGACATTAAGAATCATAAAGAACACTACAATACTTTCTACAATTTAATAAAAAATACAATGAAATAACTAGACAAAAAATGTTTTCGACTTCGTCAATGCTACAAGTACAAGTGGAATGGCTCGAAATTTTTAAAAAAGGGAAATTAAGAACAAACAGTTGTACTGATTTTAAATAAAATCGAGATTTCTGGCTTAGCTCGGGGGGGGACGGCAGCCCGATAACCCCCATGGATACGCTACTGGATAAAATGAAAATATATATTAGCTTAAAAATTTATTTGTGTTTCATTTACATTAAAAGAATATGTTTATACCTTTTTGTTTTGTAATGTGCCTTAATTTTTTAATGATTTACATTAAATACTGAAGACTTAATAACTAAATAATGCTTCATATCTGATTTACAAATTAAAATCAAAGGTCCATTATTAATAATATTCTAATATCACAGGACATTCTTGAATATTTTTATAAATATAAAAGTCTTAATTTAATGACAGGAACTGAAACTTAAATGAAAAAATATTTATCGTAAACCAAAAGTTGGATAACATTTCAACAGACCGGAAAAGATAACTCTTTGATTTTAACTATATATGAAATTGAAAAATACAAAAATCCAGTTCAAAATCATACTTTTAAAATAATAATAAAGATTTGAAAAAATATTTTTTTTTATATTAAATTATAGCCATCTGTTTGTAATGTAAAAAATAACCGATTTTGAATTACTTTTTATTTAAAAATGTGATGAAGATTTTAATTGGGATATGTTTCCACAGGAAATTTTGAGATGCATTGTTTATTAAAGGAAATATACTTCATAGATTCTTTATTTTCATCAGAAATACTGAATTATTTTTATTCAATCTACGGAAATAATTCAGTAATCTAATATCATAAAAAATGATAATAGAACACAGATTAAAGCTTTTACTCGTTATACTTAATAATAAAGCAATTTACTGAACACCAAGACATCTTTTTAAAAATTGAAATTTTTACTTTGAATTTAAATGAAAGCAGCGAGATTACAATTCTACAATTTATTTAATAAAACTATGAATATGGTGCTAAAACTTGTACATGGAAAAATATTTAGAATTTTTATTAAAATTGGCCAATTTTATTTATTTTCTGAAGCTCAATAAGCTTATGTAATTCAATTGAATATTTACTGTCATATATTATCCAACTCTATAGTGATATTTCTACTAATAATAAAGGAGAATGTGTGTGTGTCAGGGCAGACTACGGGACTTGGAACTACGGAATTTGGCACAAGCATACTTTGGAGGGTGGGAATGTGCACTTCGGAGTCGTTTTTTTGAAATTTTAATTAATTAAAAAATTAAACGAAATTTTTGAGTTTTTTCTTAATAACTTTCGAAAATATTACAGCACAAAAATCATTTTTACACTATCTAAAAGAGCAAAAAATTACCTTTTCAATGATATGAATTAAGTTGACGCACAATTTTTTTCTCTAATTTTAAAAAATTAAAAAAAATTTGTTTGCATAATTTACAACATTACTTTTCATTGTTGCAACGCAATTCAAACCGTTTTCATTGCTTAAGCAAATATTAAATGCCTATTTCTCTTTCATTGTTGTAGTCTGAGATAAGATCCTAATACATTTTGCTTTCATATTTTATTTCACCAAGATTTTTGTGAAATCTGTAAACCAAGCTCTCCGATATATTGCTTTGCTTATTAAGAAATATATCCATTAAGCTGAATGTTTATATTTGCTATGTTTTCATTCTTTTCTCAGCATGCTAACTTTCATAATAGCATGTTTATTTTTGCATAATAATAATAATAACTTTAATAATAATAATAACAATAAATATAACATAATAATAATGATAATAATTAATAATATAATAATAATAATAACAATAAATATAACATAATAATAATAATAATTAATAATATAATAATTAATAATATAATAATAATAATAATAACAATAAATATAACATAATAATAATAATAATTAATAATATAATAATTAATAATATAATAATAATAATAATAAAATTTAATAATAATAATAATAACTTTAATAAATAGCATGTTTATTTTTTCTATGTTTTCATTCTTTTCTCAGCATCCAGCTAACATGCCGCTGGCCATAAAATGTGCCGCGTCGTTTTAATGTTGAAATCAAATGAACATTTTACAAGAGGAATAAGAAAGTGAAGATAGTACCGACTACATGGAATTAGAGGTTGACATGGTCAGTTATTTGACTCCATTAGGAACATTTATGTATACCAGGGGTTCCCAACCTTTTTCCCCTCGCGTACCCCTTGATTAGTCTTTTTATTTTCGCGTACCCCCTTCCAATCATCCATCTATGCAAATAAGTTTTTAACAATAATGTTAAGGGTTTCGGTCAGCTTAAGAGTCAAATGACTCGAATTAATAACATTTGCAGGACTTATTTTTGATTTTACATTTTATTACATTTTTAACTCTATGAGCCCTAACCCGCCTCAAGCCGCCCCATTCGACAGAGACCGGACTCAGGCAGTTTCGGTCGACTCAGTGAATTTTACGGGAGAAAAGTAGTTCCTTTCTTCGCTGACAATTGATTGCCCAACCTTGGGTGTCGTCATCGTGGAATTTCTGTAAAGAAAGGAAGGATTCCATTCTGTTTTCGTGAACGAAAAATTACTCCAGTTTTTGAGGTACTGGAATTCTCGCTCTAGCCGGGTTCAGAGAGTTAAAATAGTATTAGTTCAACGCCAAAACAAATGAAACCAGTGTGGTAATAATTTCACATTAACTTATGAGGATACCTAAAAATTGCACTTCCTTTGGCTTTCTTTTTTCTTGCTTTGAGGGTGGTAGTCTTTAGGTGTTCCCCACTTTCACTTTTACTTTTCACACGGACTTTGGGGGAAAAAATTCTGTAACGGTTTTAATCCCATATGTTTTCTTGTGTCCGCCATTACCGACTTTGAGTTCAAGTAACCCCAACTGGTCCTCTGGTTGGGAACCTCTGATGTAGACAATGAACAGAAGAGGTCCAAGATCACTAATAGAACATTGGTTAAATATCTACAACAATCTGAAGTTAAAAATTAAGTTGTTAAGAGAACCATGAATATAAAATGATGCCAGATTCAATTGAAATCATATTCCTGGCGAACAACCTGGTCGCCGAAGGCGGCTAGTATTAAACAAAACATATCTTGTTCCATTTCCAAGAGAAGAAATCTTTTTTAAACAATTATATAATGAACACCAAATTCTTCCTCATGAAATCTGACTAACATTCTGCCAAGGTTTATTACGTTATCTTCAAACAGTTTGAACAGCTTTGAATAACGTCGTTTCTCAAATGTGTTACTTCCTGCGAGAAGTAAACTTACGCGATCTAGAAGCATTGGGATATTTAAAGCTTTAACGAGATTTCTTCTGTTTAGGCCTCCTGACTGTGATAACAAAACAGTGGTTTAAAAAGCTAGGGCATTCAACAAAGGGCAAACAAAAGGACATTCGGATTAAAGGATTTTCAACCTCCCCAAAAATTGCTAAATAAATGCAGGAGAACAGGGATCCCTGTCTACTGAACTAATCCATCACTATTAATGGCTACTGATATTCATTGAAAAAAGAAAGTATATCATTCACTATAATCATTGAAATGACGGCTTCCTGAGAAGCTGTTTTCTTTGTAACGATTAGGTTTCTTTCTGAAGCCTTGGAAAGTGGATATCTAGTCATCTGGAATACTCTGAACTAGGATTTTAAATCTGTTTAGGTCTGGTGTAGACATCCGATTTGGGTAGGGCAAATCATTAGTGGCAAAATTCCGGAGAAGCGATTAGCGTTATGAAGTACATTGGTATCTGTTGAATACTGCACACAGACCTTCCGTAATGCTGGAAAAGTAATCAACGGTCGCTTTGCTCAGCATTATGAACAGGGTTTTAGATTTTAAAAAATATATCTTTTGCGATATCTAAAAATAATAAAATAAACCACGCTCCATTTCGGTACCCCCTTTGATCTGGGGCCTAGCGTTTAATCCGCACCTGCCTACAAGAATAGTTAATGCATTCTGGTAAATCATTTGAAAGATTTATTCATAAAGATCTTCGCATTTCACCTACTAAAAACTACATAAAAGACATGAACAATAAAATGTTTTTGGCAAGAATGTCAAATCCATTTCTAGTTTTCAACATATATTTAACTGGCAAAAAATGAAGATAACATATATACATAGGGTTACCATGCGTCCGGATTTCGCCCGGACAGTCCAGATCTCAAGCTCACGTCCGGTCTAGTGTCCGGATCTTCAAAATGTCCGGATTTACGCCTGCTGCGAGAGAGAAATTTGGTTGTAATAGCGAAAATCTGACGTAACCTAATGACGTCATTCCTTCCCATGAAAGAAAATCTGTTGTTTAAACTGTTTAGATCCATTTTAGATGAGCTTTCTTATCCAGGTTCCAGTTCAAATTGAAGATTAAAGGCGTTGGCGGTCTTGTTTTAATAATGTTTTTCATTAATATATTTTTGAATTACCAAACATTAAAAAAAATTGTATTCTGTTTGCATTATTACGTTAAAAATTGTTTTTCACTTCTTCAAATTCTGCGCTGATGTTACGAAAAAAGTCGTCGGTAGGCAGCGTTTAGAATTTTATACCAAACTTTGACCCCCCCAAGACTCTTCAACCCCCGGCGTGTCCGGATTTCAAACGAAAAAATTATAGTAACCCTATATACACAAGACAATATGCATAAGTTATGCTCAGACAGAACACAAAACGCATAATCGTTCCACTTATGGCGATTTACTACGGCTAAATAGAATATGTCGTCAATTTGTGAAGTTTCAGATGCTCATAAGATCCATGGGAGGAGAATTCTGTTTCTGTGCCTCGTCCAGATTCGAAATCTCCAGCAAGACTCGCTCAATTTAAATATACGGTCCTAAAATGTCTCCAACTACCTTGTTTGGGACTTTATCTCAGATATGACATATTGCTAACTTTATGAAGGATGTCCACGATCTCATGCATTAAAAATGGCACTCGCATACATTAGGACGAACATCGTTTGCTATAGAACTTAGTAGCGTCACAATACATTCATAGCGTCAAAACACAAAATTCAATGCAAATCAGCTGCTGAAACGGATTTGATGCATCGTTTTCCGAAACGAAACTGAAGGCTTCCTGGACACATTGCCAAAATGTTTTCAACCAGCGGGAGTGACCTCTCCGAAACTTTCTCGCATACGACCAGTAATGTGGGGTGGGTAAACACCCATTTGGTAGGTAAATATTTTTGGGGTATTTACCCAAGGCCTGGTTATTTTGAAAAAAAATTATGAATGGTGATTTACGATGAAACATATAAAATTTATGAATTCCCCAAAACTTAATATTTTGCAAAAAAATTGCGTATGTTCGCAATTTTTATGTGCGCTGAGGTACCACAACTTTATTTAACGTTTTTGAATACGAAATCTTACTATAGATATCGCACAGCATTTCACTACACAATCACAGGAGTCCATCTGGAGAATGTCAAAGTGAAGTTTCGTTTTGGGGATTGCCATAATTTCCGAAGCGCGTGTTTGCGGCTCGCTACAATTTCCGCCAAGGTCAAACACCAACCATACTCACTTAGGTAAAATAAGCGAAACGCTCGCCAACACACAGCCGTAATGTGCATTTTGAACTAAATATGCAATTTGAACACCTGTTCTTTAACCAATTGAGATGAAAATTGGGCACAGATCTATAATTAATGTTAGCATCCGCGATATCAAGTTTTATTTATCTAAGTCAAAGGGCTTATGAGATACAAGTATGCGATTATACATACCGACAGACGGTCAACCCGTTGACGAATTTGGCCCAAAATTTTATACGGACCTATATTCATGATGATAAAACTGTGTACCAAATTTTATCCATCTAGCTATACAAGTTTTTGAGTTATGGTGTTCACATGACTTCGGACATACAGACAGACAGACTTCCCGTTGACGGATTTTGTCCAAAATTTGAAAGAAACCTACAAATTATGTTTAAAGACCACATACCAAATTCCATCCCCTTAGCTCTAATAGTTTTCGAGTTATCGTGTTCACAGACAGACATAATTCCAAAATTGTATTTTTCGGACTCAGAGAGGTCTGAAACGTGGAGATTCGTCGAAATCTCGAGTTCGAATTTTTTGACGATTACAATACTTTCTCTTTGTATACTTCGTATACGAGAAAGTAAAAAATAGTTTTAAAAATGAAGTAGCGGCGATGATGACGATTGGAGCATGTATTACCAAGCCTGCGCCAGAGTATTTCTTTCGCCATACAAGGTGATAATATGCACATATTATGTGGTATGTGTAGAGTCAAACCCTTCTTAAAACTCATCGTATCTTCAGAGGTGGATTAGACTTGGTAAGCCTGTGGCTTGGACCCAATTCTATCTGATCTGAACCCACTGGATTTCTTCTTAAGACACCTGAAGCAGTTGGTGCTTAATACAACTTATGGATTCCCTAGAAGATCTTGTCTTGTGAATCTCTGTTGCTCAAAAATCTTCTTCCAAATGGTTTAATAATCGATAATGCTGGTGTAGCTTGCCTAACGTAGTCCATGGACGAGACTGCAATTTCCTTAAGTATTTCTGGACGTGCGAATAACCTTGTGTCTTATATCTATTTTATACATCCCTTCCCCTTTTTTCCCCTTCCTAATAAAGGATCAACATAGAGAATGTTTTCATATTCTGCCTGTCTGAATGAATTCCAATCATATATGGTAAATATCGCTCATCTTGCTGAGTATTGTCACCCTTCTTCGTTTGTTCGCAAGTGTGTGCAAGCATTTTAAATTAGTCTTAATGTGTATCTAAATGAGTATTTAAATGTATTATAATGCATCTAAATAAGTTTCTATGAAACGCATGCATTTTTTTAAATAAGCCACTGATCATAAAGCCTATTCCTGAAAACCATATTCAACAATCCGGTAAAATCTGGTACCTGGAATCATCAACTGTAGCCGGGTAGACGAGATTCCACAGACAAATTACGTTTTAAATTGACTTAAAAGAGTGTGGAGGAATTTAAGCTTGCTCACCGAATTTATGTAATTACTCTGGTCAAAAGGGGCCGCCTGGTGATGGTGGGCGAGGGGTGGGGTGCTCCTCTTCGAAGTTGAAGAAGATTGACTCCCATCAGTCGGAATGGGAAGATATCTCACTAAAATGCGGCGAGTTAACTTGCCTTTCAGCGCCGGGCCCCGCTCACATGCAGGAGCAGAAACAAAAAAAGAGAAAACGGTGTGAACTCGGCGGCGCTTATCACGTGGGATCGTGACGTCACATCGCTGGTGGTCCCGCCGTAATTACACGGGGAGGGGGGCCGTAATCACAGGCTTCGCCTTTCACAGTCAGACCCTAATTGCTCGATAGAAGGGGCTGCCACGTGCTCTGCTTGGGTGGTCCCGGCCACCCGGCTGCTGGAACAGAGAGCGGGAACCCTTTGCTGCGTTCGCGCATTGCTATCGGTTCTCTGCCAGTTCGCTTTGATCGGGCCATTTTAGCATGAAACGGCGGCTTTCCACAGAGATGAATTTCCATATTAACTCAGTGGCGTTGGGGAGAAGGGGTGGGTTACTAATGTCCCTGGCGCAATTCTGGAGGGGCACGGTGAAGACAAAATATTAGTTCAGTTGGATTTACGCACCGTTTCGAGGGCTATTTTTAAACGGACTTCGTCGTTCTGATACGTACAGCGATGACAGGGACGATGCCTGTGTCCCATTCCATTCTAATACCCAGGAGGGTCGACTCAACTATTTATGCGGACTTCGTTGTTTTGAACCGTGCTGAGATGATAGGGACGATGCCTGTGTCTCAGTGGCGAATCCAGGGGGGGGGGCTATCGGGCTACAGCCCCCCCAGAGCCAAGCCAGAATTCTTGATTATATTTAAAATCATTACCACTGCTTTTTTTCTTAATTTCAATCTTTAAAAAAATAATAAAAACGTTTCAACATTGCTTTCTGGCTTGACAGGCTAGACAATTTCCCTACTTTTGTAGTCATTCCACTTGTACTTGTAGCTTTGACGCTGTCGACAACATTTTTTGGCTAGTTATTTCATTGCAATTTTTTTAAAATTATCAAGAGTATTGTATTATTCTTTATGATTCTTATTGTCGGGTGAGTAAAGTTTGTACAGTTAAAGAGTTTTGGTTTACTTTAGCCTTGAGGTTTGACATTCGTCGCAACGATATAAATTTTTATGACCTCAGCCCCTCCCAGACCCGAATCCTAGATTCGCCACTGCTGTGTCTCATTCCATTATACTACCCAGAAGGGTCGACTCAACTATTTATGCGGACTTCGTTGTTTTGAACCGTGCTGAGGTGACAGGGACAATGCCTGTGTCTCATTCCATTCTAATACCCAGGAGGGTCGACTCAAACTTAAGATTGTGGTTTTTTGATAACTCCCTGGCAAAGAGAATTTTGAGCACACATTAGGACTGGAGGCTCCATCTTCAAGCAACCTCACCAAATTTACATAAGGCAAATTAATATTAAGGGGGACATACGTCTTTTAAACCTCGAAAAAATGGTGGAAAATTGTCAATTCGATACATTATATCTGAAACAATGCAATTCACAAACTCACTTTTTTTTTCCTAGAAAAACATCTGTCATTTCTCTTATAGTCCATACATTTTCAAACCTTTATATTCTAGAAAAACATCTGTCATTTCTCTTATAGTCCATACATTTTCAAACCTTTATATTGGTATGTATTTATTTGAGAGAGTCATAAATATGGGTATAATTTTTAGAGAAAAAATGACATAGTCACCTTGCGCGCATGATTACGTATAAAATATTTATCTAAACACAATATATTGGGTATCTAAGTAATCCAAACTGTCTGTTTAAGAAACTGAACCTCAATTTATTAACATTTAAATTTAATTTCTATTTTATATACCAATTTAAAATAAAAATGTTAAAAATAGTTAAACCTTCAACTTTTCTACCCCTCCCCCCCAAAAAAAAAACCACGTCTTTGGAAAAATATGTACAAAAATGTGGTTCAATTTGTAGAACATAGCAAAATACAAATTATGTAAACATTTTATGTAAAAATATTCAATAGTTCTTGAGATATCGTGCGCGCACTATAAAAAAAACAACACATTTTCAGATATAGCGCTTTAAGGATATGGCCATATTCAATGTTTACGTTGAAGAGCTGATACATTTTCCTTCATAATTATGGGAAGTTTTTCACGCGGATTGTTTTAAATTGTTCAGAAAAGACAGGGAAATAACATATATTTTTTTCATAAAATCGAAAATTTTCGAGGTTTAACAGTCGTACGTCCCCTTAACATAGTGGCGTAACTTAAGAACAGGGCCACACAATTACTGTAGCGATTTACATAACACCTACAGAGACAGTAACACGCTACAAAACGAAGGACAGAACAATACACTAACAATGATTCCCGTGTCGGAACCCCTTCTCCTAACTTCCAGACTACATCAGATAGAGAACGTTTAACCCCTGGCCAGTGGCGTAACTGAAGAATATGGGCCCCCTGCAAATGTTTAGGATGCGCCCCTTCGAAGATTAAACTCATTATTATCATTAGTTATAAAAATATTTCATTTTTTAAATAATAGAAATTTAAATTAAAAGAAAATAAATTAAAAGAAAACAATGATAAAATGAAAAATAATGAAAACAATAGACGTTTTTGCGTTTGCACGCAAAAACGTCTATTGTTTTCATTATTTTTCATTTTATGATTGTTTTCTTTTAATTTATTTTCTTTTAATTTAAATTTCTATTATTTTTTTTTGTATTTCGTTAGATTTGGCTGCATATACGCCTTTCTATTTAATGCAAAATATGTTATTGTTTTTTATTTTAATTAAAATTTAATTAATTAATTTCGCTAAATTTTAAGAATTATAACTATTATTTCATTTTTTAAGATGCTTAAGAAGTCTTTATAATGAGTTAGTTGAATTTAAGAATTTTATAATTTAGAAGGAGTAAGCAAATAATTCAGGATTTATTCACATCTATATTTGGTACAATATTTTTATTTACTTTTAATATTAACAATATTTTAGAATTGTTTATTTCGAACTTTCATTTCGTCAAAAGTATACTTTTGAAATACAAATGTCACCCAGTCTTATCTTATCGGGTCTGTGTAGAAACACAGATAAGGAAAGGCGCCAAATCGTCACGTGTTGATTATTAACCAATGATTTTCTGACACCCCTTCTGTCTGAAACAGTAATTATGAAACGCTCCTAGAACGCCGAACGTATTCCGATTCCGTTATCAGTTTCTTGGCGGGTAAGCAGTCGAAACTGGTTTTTGACTATAAAAGTGTTTTAAGAAGCGTTTTTTTGTACTAAAAGATCGAAAAAGTGAATTTTTACGTTCGCTCCCTTTTGGAGTCCAGAAAACGATCAATTGAATTTACCGTGTACCTAATATATCTTCAAAGTCTAATGTTCAGGCCAAAGGGCGATCAGTCCAGGAGGGTAAGACAGTGGCAATGAATATAACCCTCTTGGGTTGGGGCTTGCTGAGATCGAAGGCCCCTGGTATTTTGTCAGTCTTGTCACCCTATAGTTACCCAATAGACCCGTCGGATTTAACAAACGCCAAGACCGCGCATCCGACAGATCTTTTGCGGATTTGAATCTGGAGCTATCGATCCTTTTATCAGGAAGCCGAGATTTTGACAATAGGCCACAGCGACCCAGGTAAGAGATTAAAGTTGAAAAATGCAATTTCGTTGACAATTGTGTCCATAAATTAATTATATTAGAGATTCTTCCCCCGAATTCTCGTATCCTTTCCCATTATATTTATCTTTACTAGATTTGAATTCGAAAATCATTTTCTCTTCTTTTCAATTTGCAAAATTTCAATTAATGTCAGACTTTGCATGCACAGAAAATCAGCAGGCCACTGTTGGATTTAAGAAAAGATTGGTTTATGATAAAAAAAAAGGGCGAGGTTAGATTCTAATTTATGTTTTTTTAATTTACGTGTTAACCATAAATTAACCACTGGTAAAAGAGTGGTTAGAAAAGGCTTGGACCGAATGATAGAAAAAAATTCTTGCTGGATTTTATTCAGCGATTTATAGATTTCTTTTTAATTAACTGATTTGTAATAAGAGTGGAGTTCAATGTACATCAACATGAACACCATTAATTCTTTGACAATATCGCAATTTTTTTCTCTAGGCGATGCGTTTTATCCTAAGAAAGAAATTTTAAACGTTACCGCTGTTGCCATGTATGACAATAAAACTCTTCGATTTAAAGTATCTATCGATATAAATAGCTTGTACATACTGTTTAAAAGTAGATTTATATTGAACATTTTTATGCGATGAATAATTTGTTACTTTTATATTTTATTGTATTACTAGAAAATCACCCGTCATGATATGACGGGTGCAAATTGCCTCTTCATTCGAGAGATTCCCCGTCAAATTTGACGTGTTTAAATAGATATATATGCGAGAGAAATGTTTAACATCGATTGAAGACAAATAAAATAAACATATGTTTTATGACAGGAAGCATTTTTTTTATTTACATATTATTTACATATTTCTTTATTCAAAAAACCTCTTGGTAAACAACATTCCGTGTGAAGCATTTTTCATTTTTTAACAATTTTCCTTATACTTCCGATGTCTTTGTGTAAATTTTAACGTTACCAAAGAATATTATCAAGTTATATCATCACGATTGCAATAAATAATCAGATGCATCGTGGCGTCCAAACTATATCACGCGCATGATATACCACTGACGTAATTTACTACTTCTTATTAAAAACGGAAATTAATTTGAAATATATGATTAATATAATTTAAAATTTCTCGGAATCTATTGATCATAGCGAGATAAATTTTATATCAATGGATAGCAAATTTTATTTCACTATTTTAGAGCTATTAAATTTGAAGTTAGAACGACAATTACTCTTTTAAATTAAAAATTACTGAAATTTAGGTGCTCTAACAATGAAATAATGCTGTTTAAAGTCTCGCAGTGCTATGGCGCGAGTTTTATTGTTGGTGACGCCAGAGCGTTACCGAAAGACAGATCTGAGCTATTATATTAGAAATATTATTTTACTTCATCATATCACTTTTACTATTGCAAACATTTCAGTTTGAAGCGTTCTTATCAAAGCTTGCTACAATGTGGTTGAACTAGATCATAATGTGTTTCTTGTTTTGTTCCATCCGCTACACGAATCGCAGTAGAAAATATTTTTGAACATTTGTTCTATTTCAGAACAGCGAATGGCATCATCTGGGCGTCCGCATCGGAGGATTGCGGATTCGAGTCCTGTTTCCATGGAAGATTTGCTTTGTATTTGAGACTGGCGTACGTTATATCTTTTGTAATTTTTAGTCAATATAATATTTTGTGAAACATCATCATTTGGTGTTATGTGGAAGCTTGGTGAAAGCAATGCCAGATCAACTATCTCCCTCATCATATGTCCACAGTTAAAAATTACAAGATTCTTACCCAATAACTTTTATGATGCTTTAAAGATAAGGACTTTAATCAAACGTATCAATATCATGCATATTTACGGATCCTTCTATGGTTTGGATTGAGGTCGCTTTTCATTGGCTCTCAGCGTCACGTGACTTCGCTTGCTTCCGAATGATGTCATAGGAACGCGCTTAGTTTGGATTTCGATTTTTGTCTCAGCTAGTATATCATGGAAAAACCAAAATTATCCTGTAATTATTTGGATATTTCTAAAGGTAATGATGAATTCAAGATAAGGATAATTTTGGTTTCTCCATGTTACAATAGCTAAGACAAAAATCGAAATCCAAACTAAGCGCGCTCCTATGACATCATTCAGAAGCCAGCGAAGTCACGTGACGCTGAGAGCCAATGAAAGGCGACCTCAATCCAAACCATAGCAGGATCCGTAAATATGCGAAGAGCACGTGCAGATCTCTTCTATTTATTGGAATTCGCCTGAATCCAAAATATTTTCCTTTTGATGGATTAGAATTTAAGGCGATTATGCGAACTTCAGTAATTCCGCGACGGTTTTCAAATGATTTTATTTTAAAGGCCCTTTTTTTAGAAATGTGTAAGATAAATTCTGTGACAACAGCATTTTTACACACTTTTTGATGTTCTAAAAGGTATTATAAAGAATTTATTATCGTGCATAGAAGAGATAATGCCAGAAATAAGATTTCTTGCATACACTTTGATTTTCCAGTTTTATATTACTTTTTATTTACAGTAGACTCCGTTTAATGTGATCGCGGTTAATGTTACCATTCGCTTTGTATTATCAAAAACCTCTGGTCCCAAACCAACGTTTTCAAATGCACACAGAATTATTCGTTTGGTGTGATCACTACATCGTTTAATGTTATCAGTTTTGAAGTAGAGAATTGATCGATCCCTCATTTTCAAACAGCGTTAACGATTGACGTTTGTAGAATTTCTCGTGCCATTTGTAATGAAACATCTGGGGGTCACTTCCCCCACACATTCCAAGAATTTCGGGGTTTACCTCTCTTTGAAGGTCGTCCATTTAGCGGGCAGGGACGTGACCGTCGGTAATTTTCATTGACCTCCTGAAGGTATGCAAAAGGAGGAATATGAAGAGTGGATGTCCATTGACGAGGGCATTCCAGTAGCTGCCACACTAACAGACTTGGAAATTTGCCAAGCTGTTTGTGAGCAAGACCAAACAATAATAGTTGATGATTCCGACGGGGAAAAATGTGTTGAAGAAAACCCTCCAACAAACTCCGAAATGAGGCAAGCTCTTGATATTTTGAAACGCGGCATTAATTAATTTGATGTAAGGGTGTTCATGGCAATCGTTAGTGTAAATTTTATGAATTAAGCAAATTTATGGTTTTGCTTCCTAGAACTAAAAGTCTAATCAAAATTAACTAATAAATCGAGTCCAGGTGCCAGGAATAATTCCGAATCAAGTTGTCTTTTTAAAGAGTTTATTGACAACAAAAAACTTAGCGATAAGGATTAAATTTCTACTTATCAATCAAAGTTATTCCAAGATAAACACTTCAGGATCAATAATTACAAGAAGAAACATTCCGTAATTAATGTATTACAAGAATTCGGGTAAATTTCGTGAATCCAGCTGCAGCCTGGAAGCAGCCAACTGATCAACACCAAGAATTAGACTGAAAAATTCCATGAATATGATGAATTCGGCAGCTAGCCTGGAAGCAAACCGATCGAGAGTAACATCAGACTTCGACTGACTTGTAATCTGGAACAAATATAATTAATATCCTTTTACAGCACACCACGTGGTTCTGACGTCTGAGCTCAGAGAACACGTGCTCAAACCACGTGACTGCATCCATTTCCAACAGTTAGCTCTTTTACTCAGTGGTGGCTCGTGAGCTCAGAAACGAGGAGGTCTGCAAAAAAAATGTTTATTAAGAGAATACAATTTTAAAAGCTACTTTATCTCCAAGTAGGCCAAATTTTTTAATTACAAATCCAGATGTGAAATTTCCTGCTTTTCAAACAAAGTAAATAACCAACACATGACATTTTCTATTAGTTTTACTAACAAAAATTAAAGTGAATGTTGATGTGACGATTCCTCTGACGAAAAAAAAATAATAATCGGAGCTCCACATATACACTTCCCTCCTTGCCCAGTTCGCTCGATAACACTCTTTCAAAAATGAATATCAAATAACTCATATACAGAAAATTTATTTTTAAGCTAAAGCATGTTAAATACATAAAAATACTCTAAAAATGTGAAAGTTTTGGAAGAGTATTATTTGCTTGAATCTGTCGTCGCAACACGAACCGAAAACGAAACTCGCAAACAGCCAATGAGATTGCAACTTGTGTGGGAGTGAGGGAAAAAAGGAATATATATTAAAAAGAGCATCTTTTTTTCGTTCATTTGGCTCCATGCCAGCCAGAGCTGTGCTGATTTTCAGCCCAAAGCCCGTCTAAGTTAAAGGAAGAAAGAGTTGCTTTTTCATTCCAGATTTTCTGCTCAGTGAAGGATTTCGTGGGGGCAAATTATTTTGCAGCTCAGACCTGCGTCTCTCTTCGTTTGGATTCATTTTATGCCTTTTTTCAATTTTTTATTACTTTTTTGCATTTTCGTAAGTCATTGAACTCTGAGAATGGAAAAATAAGCAAATAACACTAAGAAGAAGCTTAAAAAATAATTTCAGGGGGTGCTGCAACTCTGCAGCCCCAATGGACGAGCCGCCCCTGCTCCCGGGGAATCTGTACCTCCTTGCTCCCCGGTCGCTGAGCCACTGCATATTGCTCATGTCAACAATAATAAACGTATCTTCATGAATGTACTTTTGAAAATAATATTTTCGGAAATGCCTTGTAATTTCAACAATTCTTGACATATTCTTTGGATTCTTTTTGTATTAAATATAAAATGTGCCTTACTCCATTTAATATTGCCTTCTAGATCAGGAATTATACTTAAGGCTGCCGTGCACACGCCACCTACAATTTCAGAACGTAATGTTATCCTATGGAGATTTATACTTACACCTTTTCTCGTTTGCTATTGCGTTTTTTTGGATGCAATCAAGTGCATTCGATAGAAGAAATAAAAATAGAGGTTCCTACAAAATGACTTTTTTCCGACTGCTAAAAGTATTTTTAAATATTTTTCAAAAGTAGCTAAACTTCAATTTCGGGTTTTAAACATTTTTAGAAAATTTTCAAGCATAGTTAAAATAAAAGTAACTTTATAGAAACCTGCGTTTTAAAGTCTTCTTTACGATGCATATTTAAATTTTTTTTAAATATATAAAAGCGGCATTTTTTAAAAAGAATCTGAAAATAAATTTGAGATTTCCCCCACTTTACATAACTCCTCCTCTTCGGCGGAAGGTTACACATCTGAAGCCCCTCCCTCTCTTTTGGAGTGACAAAGATTAATTGCGCGTTTCTTATCTTTAATTTTTGTTTACAATCTCAGCTGTGCATTTCTATGTGTGCTAGCTTCTAAGGTTGATAATCATATCTTATTGGAGGTCAGCAAAGTCCTGGTGACAGTTTCGACTTTGGAACTGTAAAACCGCGAATTCGAGTCCGGCTTCTACCAAAGATTCTGTCCAGATGTTCATGGCTCATATTAAATATATCGGAGGCAAACTTCCAGTCGCTGGTGTGGTGTTGAAGTCTGGAGAGAAATGTGGTGTTGAAGTCCTGGAGAGAAACGTGGTGTTGAAGTCCTGGAGAGAAACGTGGTGTTGAAGTCTTGGAGAGAAATGTGGTATTGAAGTCCTGGAGACAAAGTGATGGCTCGGATGTTGTCCTTATCATCTGATCACGCTCCGAGAATTGTAAGATCTATTCCAAACTATCCGTCGCGTTCCTTCGAAGAAGAATATTAATTTAAAATTATATGTGTTGCTCATATCAAGCATAACGGATATCTCGATATGCTGTGAACTAGTTTTATTTCACTTGACATGTTTCATATTTGTAAAGGTGGAATTATGTAACCAGTTTTTCACTCACTTCCTGAAGTGTCAAAATTCTAAAATTTTGTAGAGGCAGGCCGTCTTAACAAAGTTGAGCGGAATAATTTGGCGCCCCGTCAGAACAGTAATTAGGAATTTCAGCGCCAATGGCCCAATGAAAATACCTAACTAATAATATAATCGAGTAAAAATGTCACGTGTTCTGTTATTAAAGCCTTACAATTTTGCAGATCGGCGCCTTTTCAAAATAGGATTTTGATAATTATTTATTTACCTGACAAAAATATGTTTTTTAATTTATAGCATAATACATACATGTTTATGTGACATTACAAAATCAACGGCTCTCTAGTTTCTGCCCCCTAATCATATTTGTATTTTTAACATATTTAAAATTATAATTTTTAAAAAATATGGTTCAAAATTTAAATAAATCGGTTTTGTAAGTGTGTAGGCGCCTTTGAATCAATGGCACCCCTGGGCTAAAGCCCAATTAGCCCACTGGATAAAACAGTCCTGTGTAGAGGTGAGGGCTTTTGATAAAAATACTCTATTTTGATGTTTTCAAAGCATAATTATCAGTTAATCGATTAATTTAAATTAAATTTTGATGCATAACAAGTGGCTCTATTTGGTAGTGAATTTGAAAAAAAAAATTGTTTACAAGAGTAACATATAAAAATTGATTACTGGAATAACAGTATGTGTTTGAAATAGCAGTGTCTTGTTATTTCCTCAGAGGAGTTATTTCAGTTTGGGTTTTCTTTTGAAGAAATCATGGAATTTTTAATTCTTGAATCTGATGAAGAAAGTGAATGTCGTGTGGTATGGAAAAAGATAAAATATGTAACCTGATTTTTTTGTGTGTCTCTTAAAAAAAATGTTTACTTAAGCATATAAAATGACGTGTTGGTATACTGAGATATCCATCATGCATCAAAATTGAGCGCCCTTTATGACTATTCTTTCATCTTAGAAGAAATCTTTGTAAAACATGATTAACCCTTTGAAGTTCACTACATGATTCGTTTTGAAAATTACTAATTTTTTTTTAAAAAAATGGGTATTAGACATGCAGCTGATCATAAATATGTAAAGGAAAAAAATTAGCATTTTTTATTTTCAAGAAAGTTGTGGTTTCACAATTAAAAAAATGAACGATAACGGGCTATTTTTCCTCCGAATAAGTTATCATAGAAATACAATTTAAATTATGTATTTAATTTATACGTATACGTGAGTATTCAGGATATTCAACCTTCATAAAACCCAATATTACTTTCGAGGATTTAATTTTTATAAAATATCCATTCGTGCAAAAACCCTCATCATTTTGTTTCTCATAGAGATAAAGAGCAATTTAGCTCTTGCAATGCCGATATCTTTGTGAATACGAACGATATTGAACTGGAATTTTTATATAAGTTGACCTATATATCTGGCTCATAAGTTATGAAAGAAAAATGACGCTACGTTTCGACCATGCGCAGTGAAAAATGCCCAATGTTTGGTTTCACTGCGAAACCAATGAACGCGAAAGGGTTAAGTCTGACGCTCTATTGTTAACAGTTACAATTGATGAAATTTAGAAAAATTAATTTAAATATTAATTGAAATTAAAATAAAATCAAAACTATTTTTTGCATTAAATAGAAAGGCGCATATGCAGCTACTTCTAATGAAACACAAAGACAAATAATAGGAAAAACATAAATTTGAATTAAAAAGAAAAATAAATAAAAGAAACAAAAAGTAAACAATAATAATAATGATAACAATACACCTTTTTGCGCGCTCAACGCAGCAGCAGTAACTGAGTGCATCAACAAAATTTTCCTAAAGATAACACAACAAAAACTATAGTATTAAATAGCAAAGATTCTCTAATAATTGAAACACTTAATAAAAATTAGAAATGAATTAAAATGGAAAAGAACTAGAATAGTGCACTCTTCGGAGATATATCGCTCTATTGTTAATATTCACTGTTTGTGTAGGATATACTATAATAAAGGTGCATGGGGGTGTTATATTCATGAAATTGTTGCAGCGACACAAGGGCTTTAGAGATCTTATCTTTATGAAATTTTCAGTGGAACTTAGTTAATTCGTAAATTCGAATAAAATTTCGATTTATCCAAAAATTCCACGCAAGAAAAACCGTGTCTAAAAAATGAGTAGGGGAGACCTGGGCAAGTTGGAGATGCTATCAGTTAACCATTTTTAACAAATTCATTTTTTGAGGCAAT
>BGPR01022108.1:0-25727 GCA_013235015.1 Araneus ventricosus | reverse complement strand
TCACAGCAAGACCCATATAGACATTACATTGACATACCACCTGCATCCCCGTGTTTAGAACCATTTGCTCCTTTCCGGTCTGGATGGATGGAGGAATTTATTTTTTAAGAAGGGACAAAAAACAAGTAACAGGTACAAGACAAATGAAAATGAAAATAAATATACACTGGACAGGAACAACATAGAAAAAATACAAAATAGAAAAAATACGTAGAGGGGAAACAATCATAAGTAGCTGAAAGTGTGTCAGTCTGGGTGGATGAGTGCTCAATTATTATCCTACAAATGAGATTGTTCTCACCACATAAGAAACGCATTAGGGTCGAAGTCGGTTCTGGAGAAGTTGTTCGTGAGAATGTTTTTCAACCACTGTAATTTGAGTGACACTGTTAGTCTGGAAATGCCAGGAGAGGGAACGACATTTGGATAAGAATTGATCTTTTTCTCCGCACGAGAAGTTGTCATGTGTTCTGCAAGATTGAAGGAAGGCAGAGGGAAAGGGCCGTGTACCTGTAACGAACATTATCTTCTCTATTCCATCCTACTGGTTTTGAGACCCTAGGCACTATATCGTGTGTACTACGCCAGCTTTCCGTTATCCCAGTTGTCGCTGATGCTTTAAATAGCTGACTTAATCTCTCAGGTAGGTGCGGCTTAAGTAGAGAAAGGGTCGTCTTTTGTGATGGCTTTGCTAATTGGTCTGGTATTGTTGCCTATAACTGACGTGGGCTTTTAAGCCATCTCTGTGTGAAATGTTTATGGGAGAGCAAAGGGTTTGGATTTCTTGAACTATACTATGGTGGATGAGATTAAGTTTGGGCCATCAAACTGACAAACTGTCTGTCCAAATTTTGATTGGTCTATGAAGGGAAGAAGCTGCTTCAATTGCCATTCTAATTGCGAGGATTTCAGCTTAAAACCGAATTGTTGCGATCAGTTAATTTTGCAATGAGGTCTCATTGTTTTCTAGAATGCAATATGCTTCCCAGTACTTCGTCGATGTTAGATCCATGCATATAGCCTGCAACACATACTCCACAGCAGAAACACTTATGGACGCACAACGGCCAGTATTTACATCACCTGTAAGACACTTATGGACACAGGATCGTGTAATATCACACATCACAGTAAGCTCTGCAGAACAAAAATGAACGTGAACAATTATTAGACAATTTTACTTACTATAAAACTCCCAGGAAACATCTTTGAAACTGGCCATCGGCGGGTCAACCATCATCAATTCGTCAACCAACCATGGTCTCTCTTCGATCTTCTCCTCTCTCTGAGAATGCGTCAGAGTTCCTAGAATTTTGACACCAGGATGTATCGTTGCTAAAAAGAGTAGCTGATAAGTCTCACGTTTACTAAATTTCAGTCCTGTACCATTTTCGGAATATGTCTTGCTTCAGATCATGAATAGACGATAGCAGAAAAACGCAACAAGCTAGACGATGACAATCATGACTGCTTTACATAAAAAAATGCAGATTTTATCAAATTTTGAAATGAATTCCTGGTCGATCAGTATACCTTCGGAGCATATAATATCTTTTTAAACAAACTAGTCAGTCTTAGATAAAGTTCGAGTATAATTTTTTGTTCCTCAAATAGTAAATCAGATATGACACAGATTAAGCAGGTTCATAACAGATTCTACATCATCTGTGTGTTCGTGTGCAGTGAAGGAATTAATCTAAAACCAATGGATAGATATTTGAAATTTTCCGTAGTTTGACTTCGAACAATAGATCTAATAAATAATGGAAAGCATTTACAGGCAAGAGGTCCTGAAATGCACCCTTTCGATTCTATACAAGAAACTAAACAAACGCATATATTGTTTTGATTATGCTGCATTGGCTACGTTGACTTCCGTGACTGGCTTTCAGGATTGCCTGATATCTCTCATTTATTTAATTCTTCAGAGTATATACTGACCTTGGTATACGGCATTATTATTGTGCTTCTGCATGCATCTATGTTCTGTCTATGAGGCGTTAAGCTTAGATCAAAGGATTTACTTACGTTTATTTGATATCGGTTGACAATTACCGGTATTGTGTTACAGACATTTAGTCGCACTTAAGAGCATTCTTGTACATTTGGACTGTATATGTATTCTTTTTTCTAAAAAGCATTTAGATCTGTACATTTGAATATGTAGCAAGGTTGTAACGTCGACAAATCAATAAAGATTGATTTAATGGTGGGAAAAAACATCAAAAATGATACATGCATCAATATATTGCAAAACCTTGAGATATGTGAATTTCTTCTTTAATCTCTAATATCACCCAGAAAACTCATTTATATTAATGTATATAAATGCTTACCCATAAAAGAAAAATAATAATAATTTGCAATAATAAAATAATATATATATATATGATACAATCATTCTATAATAAATAAATAATAAAATAATTGTACATAATAAATTTTAAAGTAAATAAATAGACCGTGCAGATGCACGAAAATTCCTTTAAAACACTTTAAATTCTGTTTTCATTTAGTATCTTGAGTTTCTCAATATAAGATAATTTCAACTATCTTTCTGCCATCATAAACTTCTTCTGCAGAAGAAGAAAAATGCATTTGAGAAAAATATATTACAAGAAAATATTTTATTAAAACGCTCGATACCATTTTAATTAAAATATTGCAAGAAGAGATCGAAAACAAACAATGTTTTAACATTTTAATATTATATTCTTGTTTTTCTTATAATACGTAACAACAGAACTATTTTTTTGACTTTTCAGAAAATCAAAAATAGAACATCAACGGAGAAAATATAGCGAAAATGCTTTTCAAAATAAAAGAAATATTTATCGATTCTAAATGAAATAAAAAAAAGAGATTTCTTGGAATAACAGAAGCAAAAGAATAAATCTAAAAAGAAATTAGAAATCGTTAAAGGTTTTCGGAGAAAAGTGATGCTGAAACGCTGTAAGATTAAAGGAAGCGACGTAAATTGAAGCGAAAACACAGAAAAGAAAGAAGGTAGGGAAAACAAATTGATCACATCTATCGAAGACCAGCATGAATATTTTGGAAACTCTTGCTTGGAAAGAGCTTATTTCTTCAAATCCATTAAAGGACTTTTCAAATTACGTTTATGTAACAATACTGAGAAAAGTGCAAATATTCACATTAATATCTTTTTCTGAGATAATTTCTATTCTCAATAGGTTTTAAGTTCCGCTTCTCTTAAAAAAATCTATGGACAATTCCTAGAATTCCTAAGTCTTTTTTTTAGCTCTGAGTTACATTGTCTTTTGGAATAGTTTGCATTAAGCTCAATGTCATTTTGCTATAGAAAAAAGAAAACTGGAGATATTTTCCTTTATTGTTGTATTTATTTTATTAAATCTCCATTAATACTTTCTTCGAATGATTTGTATTCCTCAGTGGGGTTTAAGTTCCCGTTTCTTTAAAAAAAAAATCTATTATGGTAACAAAAATTCTCTGCATTCTAATCTTTTTTTTCACCTCTGAGTTCACATTGTCTTTTGTGAATAAGTTTGTCACCTAAGCACAATGCATTTTGCGTATAGGAAAGAAAACTGAGATATTTCCTTGTATTGTTTATTTATTTCTATTGCAAATCTTTCATTAATACTTTTCTCGAATGATTTGTATTCTCAGTGGAGGTTTAGTTCCCGTCTTTAATCAAAAATCTATGTAACAAAATTCTCGAAATTCTAATCTTTTTTTCTCGCCTGAGTTACTATTGTCTTTTAGATAAGTAGCCCTAATCCAACATTATCTTATAGAAAGAATACTGAGATATTCTTCTTTTATTGTTCATTTATTTTTTACAAATCTCCATTGTCACTTCTTCTGAATAGTTTGTATGTTCCCTCAGTGGGGTTAAGTTTCCGTTTCCTTAAAATCTATAGTAACAAAAAATTCTCTACTCTCTAATCTTTCGCACTCTAGTTCACATTGTCTTTGGAATAGTGAAATCTGACCTAAGACTGCCATTTTTGCATATAGAAAGAAAACTGGATATATTTCCTTTATTGTTTATTTATTTTATTGACCAAATCTTCTCATTAATACTCTTGAACATTTCCTATTCCTATGAGTGAAGGTTATAGTTGTTCTTTTTTAAGATCTATTGTAACAATTCTCTGAAATTCTATAGCCTTTTTTTGAGTTCTAAGTTCAAATTGTCTTTTGAATAATAATCTTGACAGAATGTATTTTGCGTAGAAAGAATACTGGAGAATTAATTTTTTTATTACTATTTCAATATAAATATCAGAGGGAAATCTTAAATCCTCGTTGTATATTTAACACATAGTTCTTAAAATATTACAGGGTGTCATTTACGTCCAATAGTTGATTTCCTAAAACGTTAGGTAAGATGTATTTTGAGTTTCTTTTATTATACAACATGACATGTGACTGAGTCAATAGAATTTCAGCTTGTTCAAAAATACGCAATTCTAAATTTTTATTCTTCTCCCAGTCTATCAACTTTAGAAATATTCGAACACTAATATTTTGAAACAAACAAAATCCATTTTCATTCGTGAGTTGGCTTCGATATCATTATTTTTAAACCAATCATCAGTCGGTGGCGAACAAGAAGACTGGAATGTGATTGAGAGAACGTCACCTACCAGGTGGCATTACAGTGGTCAAATCAGAATTTCAGAAGCCCCATAACTCGGTTTAGTTTTGTCGCAGAAGAGTGGACATTGTCTTGTTTAATTAGTGTATAAATAGATTTATCAAAATATGCCTACAGAGGCCGAGTTGGAAATGAAAAAATTTAGACTTCGTGATTTTTCAGAATACATTTACAACTCGAAAGCATAAAATAAGAGTTCTTTACGTTATTAAAAGTATTTCACTAAACAGGAGCATTTATGCCTATCTTAACTGTTTGAATTAAGCTTGAGCCACTTTTTAGAGTGGACATCCTGAGATATTAATGTATTATGGAAGAAAACTTATATATTTTGAAACACTCTTTAATTTCAACTCTCTATTTATTAGCTAATATTCACTATATTTTTACGATCATAAACTATTTTATTCTGAATGCTGTATATCATCCCATATATAGTACCTTGCACAAATGGCGTCTTGTGTTATCTGGTTGAATTTTTCATTATTTGTTTTATTCTGAAAATGTTAAATTTGATCAAATTTCTATTTTTTAGCAATAATAAAATGTATTACATTTCTAATGGAGAGCGGATCCATTTTATCTTATTTAAATTTACTAGTTAGTACCAATACAGGTGAATAAAATGTTCTATTGAAAAATTTGTACCTTGAGCACTTTTTTCTGGTTTACCCTCTTTTGGAGTTTAATTTATCAAAAAAACAAAAAAAAAGGAATTTAATGCTTTCTTATGTTAATTTCAACTTTTCTAAAGCATTGCTACTGCATAAGCGGAGCAATACGCAACTGAACCAGTACAATGATGTTCAGTGGCGGCAAGTCCGGAGGGCCAGGGGAACAGTCGCCCATAATTTTTGCTCGCAAAATTAAATTTTTAATTCATTTTAGCTGCCTAAAACTAAAAATTATTAAAAAGTAGCAGTGTCCGGGAAAGTTAGCTAAGTTTATTGCTACATTTTAAATTTTTCTTGTCTAAAGTAGCCAAGAGTATAGGATAATCTTGGCAACTTTAAGATGTGTATAAATTTTTTGACCCCCTCCTACTTTTTTAACCCAATTGCCACCACTGGTGATGTGAGTAAGCAATGGCCGTGTGTCCATAAGTGTCTTACTGTGATGTCCGGCTGGAAATGAAAGAAGTTGAAACAGAAATGGTGAATCTGATTTACTGACAAATACAATACGATATCGAGGTCGAAAGTTTTTGACAATTGCATTCAATTCTCTGTGTACATTTCGTATACGAGAAAAAATGAAACAATCAATGTATCATCAGTGATCTTGTTTCGATGTATATTATATTTTCTAAAGATTTTATGTCTCGAAGCATATGAGCTTCTCTCTTCAATCTATGGCAAAAATTTGGAGCTTAAGGCGAAGGCAACTGTTTTAAAATCGATTCTTACACCAAACAACTTCTAAAAATATATGAGAAAATATCGATTGTTTTCCCGTGTTTTTCAATAGGAAAGTGGGCATTTCATTTTGATTTGATTTTTCTGTTCGGCGTAAATTTACTTTAGCGCAATATCTAGTTTCAAGAAGAAGATAGGATTTTTTCATCCGTTTAAATATGATGTACGTTCATATTCCCACTACACTGAATAAAAATTCAAATAAATTTACTAAAACTTTTGACTTGCGGCTAGTTATAAGTTTTATATTTCGAGCAAAGCATCATTTCTTAAGTTTGTAACAAGTAATGAAAATTTCATACAAGTCTAGTTCAAAGGTGCTTTGATATAAGTTTTAAGTTAAATTTATTTGTCAAAATTTTATTTTTAATTAAGAACATAATTTTATTCGAATAGAAACGGCTATATATATTCTATTGTGATGTCAAAAGTATATCCACATATATTCATCAGGTAAAGTTGATTACCGTAAAAATAGTATGGTAAATATATGGAGATGTCGCTAAATTTAAGAAGAAAAACATAGAAATTTCAATAATGTTGGTTTTTACCAATCAATATTGAAATTACGGAACTTTATGATGAACTATTACAAAAGCTTGCAGTCTGAAGCACTGAACAGTAGGTACGCTGCTTTAAACTTTGGCACACCTACCGAATATTTTATATCTGCAAAAGGTAGTCTATCTCGTTGTCTGACATGGCATACCACAAAGGTGGTGCAAGGGATCTGCGTGCTGAATGTTTGGGTTTCCGACTTTCTACAAAAGTTCTGATAAGGACTGGTTAGTCTCAGTTCCTGGTGGTTTCTTCGCTCCATGATGAGTGGTTGGTATTGCTTCGCTCATGTTCCCTAACAGTAAAATCATTGGGTATAACCCATTATCTTTGTGTGAAAGTAAGAATGAATGGATGCTGAAAGTTGTATGCTATTAACTAAACTTTGTCCCTTGCAGCAACCCCACCCCATTTGGTTGAACTCATTTTTAATAAGGTCTAATTAAACTAAATTGTTAGAAGTCGAAGATTGTGGCCCAAAAGGCCGTGCGCTACGCCAACTTCACCCCACCACTGTTGGTAAAGGTATTCTATATCAATAAAGACGAAAGGTGTTTACAATCAGGGTCGTCTTATCCAATGGAATCATTGGCCTGTAGCCCAGGGGCGCCTAAAAATGTACTATATTGGTTTTATTTTTGAAATAAAAAATAAAAAATTTATTATTTTAAATATATTAAAAGTAAATATACGATTAGGGCTTGTATCTAGAGAGCCATCAACTTTGCAATGCTACATAAACATGTATATTATTTCGGAAAATATTCATCGGGTTGCGGTGGCCATGGGGTTGGGACTCGGCTTCGGAGCTGAAGGGCTCAGGGCTCGAAACCCGATACCATCGAAGAACCGTAATGTAAGCGGGTCTAGTGCACGCTGAATGCGTGGGGCCAAACGTCCTCTTGCTGGTGTAGCGCGAACATTTCAGTTGTCGTCCTCGTTATCTGACCAACGTTAAAAATTATCAATTGCCAGATTTAGTTCTACTGTTTAGTTCCTTCTCTTTATTCTTCATTTTATTATGAGGTAGATATCTCCTATGGAGTAAAAAGTGCTGAAACTCCTAGTTAAGATTCAGTTGGGGAAGCAACATACCCTAACCCAGGTCAGCCAAATATGTTAAAATGGCCCTGTTTATAATATGTTGTAGCCTTTGGGTAAGCAGGGTCGGTGTGGCAATAAAAAAAATATATATGTTGTGATTTTTTTCCTGTCTCTCGTCTATAAATTAGATCTCAGACTTCGGGTTTTTTTTTAGTATTTATTTGATTTTGTAAAATTCTAATTTCTTCTTTATTTTATGTATGTTTCTTTATTTATTATTCTTATTTGTTTTTATTTATTATTTATGTTTGTAATTACTTATTATATGTTTACTGTTTGTATTTTATTATATTTGTATTCACATTTGTATTTTGTATAGCGTTACTTTTATTGCATTATTTTACTTATATTTTAAGTAATGTATTACCTAATTTTTGTATTATATTGTATTCTATTACTTTGTATTGCATTACTTTAATATTTGAGTTGGAATTTTTCTTCCCGCCGACTCGTCTCATGTCCTACACACTTTGTTGTTAACATATGTTGTTAACATTTTGAAAGAATTCATGTTTAACTGATTTCTCTTTATATAAGAAAAACATGTGGAAAATTTCATAAGACGTCACTAATCTATTATGAAACCAGAAGTTTGTAGTTTCTAAAGTGGTTGTTTCTGCCTAATGAATATTTCAGACGCAACCACTGTAATTGCAAGTTATTAAGAACCAGGCCAGAAATAGTATGAGCCCGGGAGGAATAGGAGCCGATTCCCCGTTTTAAGTAGCAACTATTCTGCACTTCAAATTCTCTTTCAAAATGTTTTAATTGAAAGGTATTGCATTCTTCCGACACAACTCTTCATAAAAGAGATCTAGAAATGACATCAATGCATATTTATTAAGCACCCAAAGTGGAGAGTTGCTGTAAGATTTAAATTAGTAGATTAGTTTCGAAAGAGTGAGCAACGATAATTGAAAATTATGAATCGTCACGATAATTTATTTATGGCGTTGAATTTCGTAAAGTAGAAGGTTTAAGAACGACTGAAGATCCTGTTTTAAAATTACTTTGCAATGTTTGGTTTTAGAATTTTTAAAACACTTTTTATTGAGAATTCATGATATATTTCAATAAAGTCCTAGAATCTAATAACTATTAATGAAGTGTAAGTTTCATGTAAATTATTGACCCTTTCAAAATTAATAAAAAGAACTACAATGAGTAAAATTGAGTAGTTTATTTTAGAAGAGAAAATAAAAAAAAAAGTTTTGTTTCCCATATAGGTATCGGACATTGGATCTACACTGTAAAATTCCATTTTTCCGGACTCTTTTCCAGTATATTGACGGGTTTAAAGCTGTTTGTTGATAAAAGTTTTCATTTTCGCACAATACCTATCGTCAGGTTTAAAACCGATCAGTTCTAATTTATTTTTCGGTCATCTGCATGTATTTTCCGCCGATAACTTTCCCTTTTTCTTTAAATGTAATTTCTGTGATCTATTTCAGGTTTTAAGTAGAGGTTCCATCTCGTAGTTCTTAAAACACGTGCTTCTGGCAATACAGATTTTATATCCACTGAAGTAGCGCAGGAATTGTCTTTAAACTCAAAGATTATTTTACTTGACTTTGAAGTCTCCGGTGGTCTAGTGGTTAGACTGACGGCCTTTTATTTCTAGAACGCGGTTTCGATCCCCGCTCGGAGGAGTTAGAAGTTTTGTCACCATCTTGCATCGAAATCGTCAAGTAAGTTCGATTAAAATTAAACTAGTGAAATTAATAATGTAAGCCTGAAATTAATATTCCTAATAGATATACACATCAGCGCGACTTTAACTCAAACTCGAACAGAGGAAAAACAACTCCAACCTCAGTCGATATCGTCACTTACTTAGATGACTAATTTCATAATGGTAAAAAACCGTTGTGATTGAGGTTACTTATGTACTTTTACGGTTTTGCAATTAACCTGAACTAGCCATTTAAAATTCCGTAAACTTGCATGGATTTCTTTTTACAGTGCATGTGGTCGAGACTTATTGACATCTCATTTTTTGAGAGCCTTTATCTGTCAAAACATATTGTAGAAGAAAATGGAAATGGAATAGTATCTTGAGACTTTTACCTATTTCTAAGAAATTGGTAATTGAAATCTGAATAATTCCTTAAGATTTAAGCAAAGTAAAAGAAAACAGAAAACGCGCATCGGCTTTGTCATTGGTATTGCCAATATTGCATAAATCTCTCTTCACAACATTTAAACGCCGTAAATGTCACACGTATCTGAAAAAAAACTTTTATTTGCTCTCCATTTAAAAAAAAGAGTTGTAAATGTGATTATTTTTTGTTAATTTGAATTTTGAAATGGGTTCAATAATTTTCAACCTGTATACATAAATATCTGGATGTTCTAACATGTGTTCTAGTTTACTCTTCATGAAATGTGAAGAAGTATCGTAGCCAATAATCTTTATTTAAACATGCCTTGTTCTCATAT
Organism: Araneus ventricosus; assembly: GCA_013235015.1. Taxonomy (NCBI): domain Eukaryota; kingdom Metazoa; phylum Arthropoda; class Arachnida; order Araneae; family Araneidae; genus Araneus; species Araneus ventricosus. The sequence goes on along the minus strand of BGPR01022108.1, from coordinate 15,566 downwards.
TTGTAAAGATGAGAATTTGGTGAATGGTTTTCAGATTTACAAAAAAAAAATCCAAATTAGTTTCTCAGATTAACTGTGCAACATTAAAAAAAAAATAGATAAAATTGCAAAATTTATGTGGAACTACAAAGTTCACACAAAAGAGATATTTCCATGTAAAATGACCTTGCTTCAAAAAATTCTGAAATGTAAAATCAATCTTTATTTTGAGCTAGATTCCATGCTAATACAGTATTGTAGAAGAACTATTTCATTTTAATTGATGCAAGTACTGCTCTTCAATGTTATAGATTGGAATCTTATTTAATATTTAGAGCCTAAGTTTCTCTGAAACTTTAGTATCGATTATCTGGACGACCTCATTTCTCTCATTATAAAGTTAATGGCATTGCTGAAACCCAAGCTTATTCCATTGCCATGCATTAAGTATACAAAGTCTATTTCTACACTAATTTCTTTCTTTTCACCATGCAGTGATCTTGTATGAAAATGTAATCCACATTAAAATACTATCCACAGGTTCTCCGCTCTACATAGACAAGCAAAGTTTTATATTCACAAAGACGCGTATTTTGCTTGAGAGGAAAGTGGACGTCGATCTTTTTATGGCTTATTGCTCATTCGTATCACGTCTTTGGTACATGGTATTTCCCAAATTGAAAAGAAAGAAATAGGCCACAGATGAAAGAAAATGCTCTCTGAGTCAATAGACAGAGAAGGACTTGTTGAAAGGAAGAAAAACACAGTGGAAAGTTTTTCTAGATTGCTACTTTGCGTGGAATGTCTGGTATAAGAGCGGGGAAGTAAAGAACCTTCATTTTAAAGAAAACCTTAGAAGTGTACGCGTTTTGACAAAAAAATTACGTGGTCCATTTTAACAGAACGCAGAGATAATCTTTTTATATCCTTGAAAGACACATTCCACTTGAAGAAAATGGACATTGCCTATTACATGTTTGGTACGCCATATTGTTAAAGGATTGATGTGAAATGTTAGTTCAGCAACAAATTTGATCCTTTATTGTACATTTACAGAACGATAATGTTGTATAAAAAAATTTCAACAATTTCAAATTTTATTTCAAGTAATTTTCAAACATTTCTGCGTTCTATTTTTTGACACATAGATATTTAAAACATTAAGAAAAGAACAGACTCAAACTCTCCAACTTCCACTCATATCCATCTCAAAATGATCAGGAACAATTTACTCTCTGGTAACATCGATATGACTCAGTGTATTAGTAGTTACGCATCCATTTCCAATGTGATTAACCAGCTAACAAACTATCAATATTCTATATTAATTTTTACATAAAACCCAAACTTTTTAAAACTACTGGATCGTCCTTGATACTTTTTAATAGAATAGTAGACCCTCGAACATTTCAAAGGGTTTCAGTAAATCATATTTATTCCCTTCGGTGCATGAAGAGACCTATCTTCTTCAGGAAATTTCATTCCTTTTTTTTATAACATGCACCATTTGTGAAGAAGAGGTAAGTCATTAAGATATCATCTCTCCCGTTCTGAGCGTCTCGCGATACCAACGCCTTTCACAGCTTCCGCTGAGCAGAGCATTTTATATCGCCTAAGACATTCCGCTCAGAAGGACATGAATAGGCGGACGCCGACGCTTTTTTGATGGCGTATCGCTCGTTCGTATCACGTCTCTGGTACGCCAATGTTCAGAGAAGTGAAAGGAAGAAAGAAGTAGGTAAACGATGAAGAAAATGGTTTCTAGTCAAAAGTGAAAGAAGAGGATAGAAGAAAGCCCTTTCTAGTCAATGATTGAAAGGAAGGACTTGTTAGAAGAGAAACAGGAAGGAAATTTTCACCGCTGCTTGTGTGTAATATCTGGTGTAAGAAAAAATAATCGGGAACTAAAAGAGCATTTGATATAAAGAGAAGTCTTTGAAATTACATGAAAGTTGCGATTAAAATCACATCTTGTGATTTTGCGACAATTATAGGAATAATGGTTCCTTTTGCAGAAGAATGGAGCACAAAACTATCAAATAACTGTCTCTGAAGCAAGAATAAAATTTACAAAATTTTTATTGAACCGAATCGATGTACGGACGGTTGAATGCAATCAATATAATTTTGATACAGTGTTATATCTATACTTATAAAGGCAATGTTTGTGTGTGTGTGCGTATTGTGTCGTGTGTGGAGGCGCGATGTTGGGACAGAATCTATCGCACTCACAGCCATGAAATTTGGCACACAAGCTAGTCGTAATGGTGACTCAATGCATCTCTGAACCCAAATTTTAAATTTTTATCTAGAAAGAATTTTTTATTTAATATTTTTTGTTGTTTTGTGATTTTTCCGCTAATTTTTCAATAGATGGTTCTGGATAATTATACTTAAAACAGGAGCTACACCATCGGAAAGAAAAACGATTTCTGTTCTAATGAAGTTTCTTTTACATGTAGAAACGTAATTTTTCTGAATTTTGAGAAATGTTTGAAAAATAGTCACTTTTATGGTAATTTTTTAATAAATTTCATACAAATTCCGCATCTGACTCCTAATGTCTCTATAGTCTTTTTCAGCTATAGCGGAACGTTCCTATTCAGTTTAAAACAAGAACCGGATTAATTTCTGTTTTTTTAAATGAATTTTTCCTAGCCAATTCAAACAGTTTTTTTACTATCAGATTTAACAGCGGGTACCGGACGGTCCCAGAATGCATTGTTGCCATTTCATTGGCTGATTGCGGCGGCCTTCCTCGTGGCAGGTGACGTCATTACATTCTCGTCATTGTCGAGGAAAAATAGCGGAGAATGAATAATATATCTTTTGTTTTGATTTTGAACAAAACTTTTCGTGTCATTGGACATTTTGCCCCATTTTGTTGAAGTCCGATTCCACAGGCAACGCGCCGTGTACGTACTACTAGTAAATTAGAAACTATGCGTCAGAATTGTTTTGAAGGGCTATTGCGTGCTTTGACTTATTTGGGGACGTCTTACTTTAAAATATTCATGTCGGCGTGCCGGAGGTGAAGTTATACTCCGTTTGTCCGGAGAATATAAGGTATATAGTATCCTTTTAGAGGTGAGATTCGTTGGAGATTGAGGAAACGCAGTCTTTCTTTTTTTGAAATCATTGGAATACAGGTTTTCTGGCCCCTTGTCATCTCGCAGGAAGTAAACTAACTGTTCTTGTTCCTCATTAAATAAAAAATCTACCACCACATACGAGATCTTGCAAAAAATAGGATGGGAGTCAGAAAATTTTCCAAGAAGTTATTAGCGTCATTTCAGTATGATAAAACAACTTTGTGTCCGTGATGGAACAGATATTGTTGGCAACAGTTGATTATTCGAAATCATCAGTTATATTTATTTTACGTCACCTTGAGTATATAAGTTCTACTTGGTTTTAATGCAACACCTTTCTGACAACCCAGGCCGCGGTGGTCTAGTGGTAGGTTTCAGCAGGACCGGAGGATTCCAGGTGCGAAACCCTATTCCGAAGATCCGCCGTGTATGAAGGCTTGCTGCACGCTAAATCTAGCCGCGTGGACAACCATCTCCGTTGGTATGGTGTGGAGACTGGAGAGGGAGTGCCAACTCAGGTGTCGTCTCGTGTCTGACCCGCTGTTCAAATTACGAGGTCCGTCCCAAAATAGCCCACTCGTGTTTAGCCAAAACGGCACATTACTATATATATAAACTCTGACACTCTCTCTCTTTACTTCTTCTGTTTTTGTGATGCCGATGCAGCCTGATTATTGTTGAAAGCATTTATAAGATGCTCTCTACTTCCATCTACCGATGTTTGGTAATTTATGAATCAGTTAGCTCAGTAGTTGTAGTTAAACTTTATGTTTTTTCGTAGACAAACTCTTAATTAACGTTATACTTATTTCATTATGGCTTTCAATAAAGGAAGTAGCCATCTATCATTATGTTATTTCAGCGATTGTCCAACATATATAAAATATTAAGGAATGCGTATTATATCTGTAAAAGTTTATTGGATGACTTGTAAAATAAGTTTCATCATGTTTTTCAGCATAAATATGAAAGAAGAAATGCATTATAAACTTGGAAAAAATGTTATCAATAGATCCTGCTACATGATAAAATTTTTTTATATTAATTTAATTCTAAGATATTTTTTAAATTTCAATTTTAGTATATTATTCAATCAAAGAACGAATAAAATTTTTCATTTGGCCTTTTTTATACTGCATCACCAAATTTTGGCATACTTTTAAATGGGTTATGCAACTAGTGATCAAATCACTTGATGGTATTTGCCTATTGAGCTAATATTTTCTTACTCCGATACCCTATTAATGGTTTATATGCGATGGGTGTATTAAATATTTAACGATGTAAAATCGAAATTGCATTAGCTCGGGCCGTTAGAAATTATTTCAATCAAGTATCTTCTATTTTTTTGGGGAAAAGAGGACAGCAGTTTCCAATTTCTTTCCATCCCATCGAACGAGAATGTTTGAGCTTCTCTTCATATAGTTGATTTGATCTCTTTTTTTTGTAATCCCGAGGCGACCTTTTCATCTAATTCCCTTTAACACCGGAAGGGCTTTTTTTGGGAGGATGCGACATGATTGGACTCTCTTAATTTCGGTGGTCCCATCCCCCCATCTCACGCCTGCTATAACCTTTAAGGCGCTCGGAAATGGGCTGTAATGGGCAAGGATGGTGGACTACTGCCGCTTATTTCAGCAGGGATCTTTCAGTCACACCCCTCAAAAGCCAACCGCTTCGCATCTTAACTCATTGATGTTAAGTCGAAATTTCTAGACTACTCGGATCTCCTCAGCTCCATTTGAGATCTAAAGAATAAATCAAATAATCCCTAAACCGGTGAATCTAAGAAATTAAGATACATATACTTTCAATTTCAAATTATATTTTAGAGTTCAGGTTAAGTTACCTAAATCTATGTTTTGCCATTTTGCACTAACATTTATTTATAATTAATCTAAGAATGCACTACTGAAGATCCCTAGTGCATCCTATTCAAAATTATTTTGCAGAGTGGGAGGTCTCCGCTGCTTGACGGCAACTGCACTCCGGCTATCTCGTCATTTGGTAATGTAGAAAAGTTTATTTCCTGTTGTAAAAACTGAATACGGTCCAGAATCAATTTGTATCCATGAAACAGCAAAAACAAATCTATTGTTAATTTAAATGCAATAGCAATTTTAATATCTGATTTCTGAAATAAATCTCATGGACTTGATTCACTTTTTTATCAGACCTTCCATTCATGTCTACTTATGGTGATGGTTTTCAGCTTACTTTTGATTTATCTGATTTATAAGCAGGGAAAAAAATTTTAAATCTTATTTCCTATTGCAATAAAGCAATAAAAAAACAAAGAAGTTTTATTGGTAACCACGATATTCTTTCTCTTAGCACAAGCCATAGCGCTCTTTTCGCCTAACCCTCTCACATCGAGCAGGGCGGTCTCCGGGCGGTCTAAAAATTTTACGACATCGACGAAGGCCGGTCTGAGGCGGTTGGCTTCTTTGAGGGATCTGAGGTTCCGGAGATCGCTTGGGAGATAAGCGCTTTAGGGTCCATTATCATTGCCAACCACAGCTCATTTCCATGCACCTTGGGAAGGTTATGGCAGGGGTGCGGGTTATAAGGTAAATGTCTACCCAGGTTAGGAGAGTCCAATTCATGTCCTTCCTCCGAATAACATCGGTTTTAAAGATGCTGAATGAAAAAAAAAAAGTTGCTTAAGTTAAGGTTAAATGCGTCTTTGTTCCTGAAAGCAATGGATATCAGGTAGTATAAAATTATATAAAAATTTCACTTCCCATATGAAGATTAATTCTCATGGAATTTTATTGACAGAAATGGAAGAATGAAAAAGTAATTTGAATACACACAAATGGGTGGAAATGGGAAAGTACCCATTTAAGAAGAAGCTATAATGGGAAAAGATTTCTGTTTTATTTTCAGTTTACTACTCGTTCAAGCAAAAAACTTTGTTTTTTTAATGGATTTTAAGAAATGAATACACATTGCCTATCCTCATTTCAAGGAAATTCTTGAAATATTTTTGATTTTCTTGTTGGATTCTGTTTGTTGTTCTTTTTCGTATTTTAATATGCTTTTGTGTTCTCAGCGTTCAATTTTCGTTTTCTTTTCATCATCGGTTATTGTAATTTCTAAATGTATCGAGTTTGTTTCCGAATATCTTTAAAGGTTTCTCACAGATCATATTTTTTCATTGTTTATCTCATTCTTGTATCTATAATCAGAACAGTTCCTAAAGTGATGTATTTATCTAATTTAAAAGTTTGTTTGTTACAAATATTTTTTTTCATTTTGTGGATAAAACAAAAGAGAATTGTATAAATTCGAACCTCAGTTGCCTTTCACACAAACAATACATGGAAAATATTGTTTTGTATCAATCTGACATATTTCAATCTGACAGACATAAATAATCAATTATAATTTTCAAACATTTCGTCTTGCAGTACAATAGAATTTAATTTATACTTTCTCGCATCTTTCTTATTATGAATTTCATGAATAGAATGGAAACAGAAAATGCTATATTTTAGATTTTTTTTGCCTAAGAACGCAAAATATTATTTGTTTTGAGGCATTTTTGACAATATATTTACGCCATTTTATTTTGGCTTTCTTAATAACTGAAAACCTTTCTATTTTAAAATGCAACTTAACCCAATGGTTTTTGTATTTATGTAGTTTTATCTTTCATTCAATATTTGTAACGCATGAGCACGTATTCAACTTTTGATGGCACTTATCCTTACAATTAAATCTTAGAAAAAAAGTAAAAATTAAAAAAAACAAGCTGCGAGACTTTTCAAAACTTATGCTGCTCCTGTAGTTTCGAATTTTGTATATAGTTCCTGGATACTGGACAAAAAATAATGATGAAAAGAAGCTAACTTTTGAGCTGAAGGCGCATGTTGAAGAAGTTGTCACAAGAGAAGATGGAATGCAATTCTCCTCCGGTCAATAAACTTGGACGTTTTCTTCCAGTGCATAATCGAAGCGCCACAACCAGGACAAACAATTCTCACTTTAAACAGAGCATTTTCTTGCGTGAATTAGCCTTTTGCCGAGTCTTTTCTCCCACAGGAAACACACAACACTTCAGCTGCTCTTTAAAGCCTACACACTCCTTCGAGCGCAGACGACATTTCAAATGCAGGTGCGTAAGTGTGCATGTGTTATCTCATGAATTCGAAATGAACATCCGCCTGGTTGGATTCGGCTGTCACCTGTTGACATATTTGAAGTAATTTACTACTATTCCCCAGACTCTCATATCGGTTTATAACAAACTTACTGACTCACTCATTAATGCAGCTATCTTGATAAAGTGGTGTCTAGGTATAAAGTAAAAGTGACTATGCGCTACTGGATGAAACCATGTAAGCTTTACCTGTTCAGAACGCTGGAGTTAGCGTTATCTATACTGCAAAGGCAATGTTTGTGTTGTGCGTGTGGTGTTTGTCTGGGATGTCCAGACGAATCTATCACACCCCGGCTACATGAAATTTAGCACACAGGTAGCGGATTGTAATGGTTACTGAATGCACCTCGAAGCCGAAATTTTGAAATTTAATCTAGAATTTTTTATTTAATGTTTTGTGTTGTTTGGATGATTTTTCGCACTAATTTCTCAATAGAATGGTTTTCAAATAAGTGTACGACAAAAATAGATACACCATCGGAAAGACCCGCGATTTCCAGGATTTCTAATGAAAGTTAGTCTTGAATTTCTAACGCAATTTACTGAATTTTGAGAATTTTTAAAATACCCAGTTTGGCATCGAGGTGCTACTTTTGATTTTAATTTGTTGCATCCGACTTTCTGATAACACCGTAATTTCAATTTTTTCAGCTTATAACTAGAACGGTTCTGTCAGATTTAAAACAAGAACGGTTAAGAAATATCTTTTCAAGTTTTTCTTTTAAATTAATAATTTTTTCTGGGTAATTGAGAGTTATTTTATGGAAGAGAGCTCGCTCGGCTCTTCTCCCGAACGTTGCTGGCAATTTTGATTGGCGGACGCGCAGGATGCAATCATGACCTTCAACTGAATAACTTTGATTATTATTTTCCCGGCTTGATATCTTAACGTATTTATTCATCTCGCATATTTTGCTTGCAACCTTAATAATCATTTCACATTACAATTTTTTTTAATATTGTTTGTATCGCGAAAAAAAATAAGCGGGAAAATCAATAATGTGTATCTTTTGTTTTGATTTTGTTTCAAAAAACTTTTTTCATGTCATTGTCGGCGTTTTTATTTTTTTCTCATTTTGTTGAAGTCCCGATTCCGCCGTGCACGTACTGCTAGTTATCACTAAAACGGTACGAGATAAGGAAAAAAATTATTACAAAGTTGTAGAGAGCATCATCGGGTTTAGTACAAAAGGACACCTTGTGGACGTAAATGCTTAGAACAAGAAACACGTATTTGTTTGTTCGCGATTTCCTACACTGACACGTGACAAACGTTGTAGAAAGGAAATTAAACTAGTTATCTAGGAATGCTGTTTTTCGATGTTCAAACTTCTCTCCGTCAGCTACAATGAACATCTGGACCCTTGCCAAGTTAGGGGGGGCTCGTTTTTCGTCCGAAAGATAATATTTCTCATTTCGTTTCAAATTTCGTGACGTCACAGTTTCGGAAAGCCCCAAACAAACAAATGTATTATTTTAAGCGTTCTGTTTTTAGCATTCATGACCATGAGTGTTTATCTGGATTAAATCAATAATGCTCTACAACTTTGTAATTCACTTTTTTCTCTATATCGTGCCGTTTTAATAAATAATAATTAACTCTCCGTTTTTCCACCAGGTGGCGCTTAGCAAGTGGCTTCATCCAATGCTTTGCAATCACTTTACCATGATAAGACTGCTCTTGTAAAGAGATAGCTGCAGCCATTCGGTAGTTAAGGGTGACAAAGGACTTAGGTCTATCACTAAGTGGACTTAGAAGTGACACTGTATAATCTAATTTACATTTTTTAATACAATTTCAAGGTCGTATTACTCAAACGTAGCTGAGGGTGGTTTGTGAGCTCCGCAAGATCTCGCGCACTTTATGTTGCATATGTGTAGACTTGATATTTGAGCCAAGAATCAGCTACTTCAGTAATAGGTTTTCCAGTTTTTCCGGAACCGGTTTGATTTCATTAAATTACTTGCGAAAATGTGTAGAGAGTTCAGCGAGCATCATCCACTGAATATTATATTTATTAAAAATTGTTCAATAAATTTTTGTAGACATTAAATGTTAATTTATTTGATTTCGCTTACCAGTATTTAGTAATGTATTACTGCATCATTTATTTTTACTTAACTGGATTTTTTGAATTAGGTCGTCTCAAAAAAATCTGGATTCATTAAGAACGCTAAAACCGGTCATTCACTTCACAGATAAACTGGATATTTTGGAACTCTGGAAAGAAAAGAAATAGCCATAAAATCTATAGAAATCAGCCAAATGGCTTGTGGTGTTTGGAATTCCGTCTGGTTGAAATCGTAGGTAATCCGGGAGTTTAAAGTAAATTAAAATCTGCTGACTGGAGAAAATCGAAGAGCGATTGACAAACGGCTGTAGAGGAGAAAGATGATCTCCCCCCTACGCTTCGTTCAGAGTTAAGCGTCTTTAAATACAAGTGAATTAAAATGGGTATGAAAAAAAACCGGGCTTAGGACCGATAAGCGTACCTATACTTCAAGTGAATAATGGCTTAGAATAAAAAAAAAATGGCAGCCCTAAAGACTGTCGAAGCAAGGCACCACATTTCTTCGTGCCTTGATAATAAGACTGATGAACAGATATAACAAAAGGTCTATTCTGGTACCCCCGGTTGGGCAAGGAGACGTCACTTTTCCGCACGTTAACAGCAGGAAAAGTGACGTCTCTAATAACTGAAAGTACCAGAAAATAGGCTACCTAGGCTTTCGACGCATCAAACTTATGGGTGAAGCTTGGGAACCAAAAGAACTATACTCCGATCAACCCAAGCATATGTGTTACTGAATGACGTAACCACACCGCGACGCTTAACAGGGAAACTATGCCTGTTATCTAACCAGTCATCATTAGCCACTTTGGAGCACTTCCCTAGACTGTATAGAAGTTCACACGTATTTAGGTAAATCATTACTGTGCATCATTTTTTCCTAACCTGGATCTTTAGACAGATCGTCTAAAAAAAAATCTGGATTCATTAATAACGCTAAGAATAAAAAAAAATTGGTAGCAACTTTAGATTAGCATCAAACAAGTGTACATTTAAGAGTTGGATATTCTTTTGTGGCAACAAGTTTCTTGCCCTTGTTAGTATTAACGCATGAAAAAGATATAACAAATACTCGACATCAAACTTACAGTGAAACTTGGGAACCAAATAAATTATCTCCGATCGGCTTTGGCATATGTGTTGCTGAACGGCATAAACACCGCGACAGCAACTTTTGAAACTATCCTTTTTTGCCTAACCGCTATCATCAGTTACTTTACGGACCCTTCCATAGGATATATAAATTCTGTGTATTTGGCAGTATTTCTATTGCATCAGTTATTTTCCTAACCTGGATCTTTAGACAGATCGTCTGAAAAAATCTGGATTCATTAAAGCTAAGAATCAAAACAGTTTGCCTTTAGATTATCGAAGCAAGGCACCCATTTTCCTGCGCTTGTCAATAGTAAGACGGATGAAAAAATATAACAAAGATCGACATCAAACTTATGGTGACTTGGGAACCAAAAAAAGAACTATAATCGATCGGCTTAAGCATATGTGTTACTGAATGGCATAACCAGCGCGACGGCAACAGAGCTGGCCTGTTACCTAGCAGCCATCAGCAGCCACTTACGGACCCCTTCCATAGGAAATATACCCCGTCATCAGTAATGGGATCTTTTCTACAACCACTTATCTATTACCCTTAGTTTTTGAAAATCACTGTATTACGCAAATATATTGGAATCCCACAAAAATACACAGTTAAAGTCACGCTTTATGAATATGCTTTACAGGAAATCGCACAGTAAGGAAGATTATTTACAGTAGACTCAGTATAGATGGAATTCTCATACTGTGAGATTCCTAACATATATTCATACAATTTCTAACTGCGGTGTATTGGAATCTACTGTATTTGTTACATGCAATACATTTAAAGGCATATTCTATGCCATGCCTCTGATCCTAATCTGGTGTAAAGTTGCCTTCTTTCAGTACAATATTTATTTTAGAAAACAGGATAATTTTCTTTGGGCAGAAGAATAGGTTTATATGGGAGGCAATTGTTGAAAATCAATACATCTACACCTACAGTTCTTTTGAAAAACACGAAGAATTATTGAACTTTTGGCAAGTTTTTTTGATAAGAAATTAGACTCTTCGTTTTTTTTATTTTCTATTTATGCTTTGAATCACTTTGATAAAAAAAAAAAGTTAGTTCCTGAAACAGGAATTATTTTTCTATACTTTTAAAATATTTTCACGGCATACATTTCAAATACAAATATATTTACTAAATAACTGAATTTTCCATTTCTAAGGCTTATAAGCACGAGTCAGGCTTAATAGTAATAAAGAGATATACACTTTCAGATTTACATTTAATTGTTAAATTATTTCATGTTTGCAATGTTTATTTCCATTTCATTACAAATAATTTTAATCAATAACCCAGCTAAAAAAATCTGCAGAAAATCTGAAGGTATTTGGAGCATGTTTTCTTCAGATTTTCTGCGAAAAAAAATGCAGAATATCTGAAAACCATGTTCCAAATACTTTCAGATTTTCTGCAGAAAAAAAAGAATAGATATCTGAAAAAATATGTTCCAAATACCTTCAGATTTTCTACAGTCAAGTTTAATTATTAATTTCATTAATCTAATTTGTGATTCAGATTGTGACAGAACTAAAGCTCATCCTGTCCGGGATTCGAATCCGCGATCCTATGGTTGACTGGCGGGAGTGCTAACCACAACGCTGCGCAGAATACGAGCCGGGGATAAATTATCTATTTGAATTTTAAGCATCACCATAGCTCTCGTGGCGCCATTTAGTGGTGTAAAAAAGAAATCAACCAAGGCTCAGAACACGTGTTTCCAAAGTCGTAGAGATGGAAGTAACAGATGAGATTAGTAATATTTTCTTCAATAATTTAGATTCTCTGTTTCAATAAATTTGTTTTCACCTTCTACCTTTCTGGTAAGCCTTCTTTCCACCCAAAATTTAATATTTTTCTTTTTTTCTTTTGGAGGAAAATAAGCTAGTCAAGAAGACAGTTGGAAACTAATAGAAAATTAAATTACATTATGGGGAAAGAGTTTAAAATGGTAAACTTCAAATATTTATTTTAAGATTAATTTAAATTCATTTTTTTCAGTGGCATATTTAAAATTGGTGCCTAAGACAATTTTAGGTAGGAAATTTTGAAACTCCTGTCTGCTGTAAATTACACACAATAATAGTAGTACATTTCTAATTTTTGTTTGATATCCTTTTGGAAAATAAAGCTCAATATTAGAGAATATGGTGCAAAATATGTATTTAGAGAAATGCAGATATTAAGAAATTACCGTTAAATCTTCAAAATCAACAGATGTTGGTCCAAGTTTAATGATTTTGTGAAAATCTATTAAATAGCAAATTGAATTGAAGATTAAAATGCAAGTCTTAAAATCTACAGGATATTTAAAAAGAAAAAAAATAAAATATATTTTTGCAGATTTATGCAGATTAAATTGAAGAAAAATGCAGATTTTCTGTGTTAAAAAAATTTGCAGAAATGCTTAAGAAAACTTCAAAAAAAAATTTCTGCAGATTCTTTTAACTAGGAAGTTAAATACTTTTCTGTGTAGCAAAATATTTTCAGAGATATTCATCAACTAAATCCCAATACAGAGAGAAGGCCTGCAAATATCTAGCAAATTTCAGGCAAATTTGTAACAGGGAGAAGAAAAAATTGCGGAACCATTTAATAGTATCAGGCAAAGGGCTAGAAAGACTTCAAGTGACTTCTTTTAAAGCATAAAACTTAGAAATTCAATAGCACACGTTCTGCCTTAAATAAAGATTCTCGTTTTCAAAGTTTAACCTCTCCTTACCGAGCGGTGCTCCGGGGCTGTCTAGAAATTCCCCCACTTAGCAACAGCTACGAAGGCCGGTTGGTGGCGTTTAGTTTTCTTTAGGAGGTGAGGTTCCGATATCGCTTGGGAATAAACGCGGTGGGGGTCCAGTATCCCTTGCCATCACAGCCCATTTTACGCTTTAAGGGAATGTTCTGAAAGGGGATCGGCTGTGGGAGTAAATCCTGCATGCAGATTTGGGAGTCCAGTGTCTCATCACTTAAAAGACCAGTTTTAAAATTTCAGAAGAAAAAAGTCGCATCGGATTAAAGAGTTAATGGACTGAATTCCGAAGCATACACTTTAGCCCCCCCATGATAAGACCATAGATAAATTGATAAGTCTCGGCAGGGATCTGAAGTTCAAGTTCGAGGACTCAGATCCACCGAAAATTCTCTCACAAAATGAGGGAACCTGCGATAGCAAATCCGCATATGACCTTCTTGGAGTTTATGCCTTATCAGTTATTGACAATTTGTATTGAAATATATGATTTATTATTGGGGACTCATGTTTATATGGAATGCCTTTGTTGAAGAATTGATTCAATTTCAGAACCATTTTTGATAGATGGCTAAGTTCCACGACACAGTACATTAAAGATACAAGACTGCGTGACAGAGAACAACGACACAAGGCAAATTACACAGAAGAAGAAAGAGAGAGGCATCATGGGAAAAAAACCGGATGGCTCTAGTAGCCGCTACCTAACATAAAGGAGAAGGCAGAGTGAATTGTAACCGCTACATCATCTGTAATATATTAACACAATTATAGAACAATAACCCATATTATTTCATAAGACAGAGGAACAACAACACAAGACAAGTACACAGAAGAAGAGAGAGAGGGCATCATGGGAAAAACCCAGATGACTCTAAACCAGCACTAGCATAAAAGGAGAAGGCAGTGAATTGTAACCACTTCATCGTCTGTAATATATTAATAATTATAGGTAACAACCCTTAATATTCCATAAGACAAGAGACAACAACACAAGACAAGTACACAGAAGAAAGAGAGAAGAGAGGCATCATGAAAAAGCAGATAATCTAGTTGCGCCACCTAACATAAAAGGAGAAGACGGTGAATTATAACCGCTACATCGTCTGTAATATAATAATAATTATGGAACAAATAACCCTTAATGTTCATAAAGACAGAGAACAACAACACAAGACAAGTACACAGAAGGAAAGAAGAGAATCATGGGGAGAAAAACGGATGACTCTAGTAGCCTCTGAACATGAAAGGAAGAGCCCAGTGAATTATAACCGCTACATCATCTTTAATAAATATAATAATAATTATAGAATAATAATATATTTCGCAAGAATGAGAGAACAACAACAAAAGACAAAATTACACAGAAGAAGAAGAGAGAGACATCATGGGAAAACCCGGATGAAAACTCTATTAGCCTCTTATAAAGGAGAAGGCAGTAAATTGTAACCCTTCATCGTCTGTAATATATTAATAATTATAGAGCAACAACCATAATATTTCGCAAGATGAGAACAACAACTGAATAAATTACACAGAAGAAAAGAAAGAGAGGCCATCATAGGAAAACCGGATGGCTCTAGTAGCCTCTCTCGAAAGGAGGCAGTGGTGTAACTGCTACATCGATCTGTAATATAATAATTACTGGAACAATAACTATATCTGTCTGCTCGTGCGGCCTTTTCCCAATAGGACCTAATACGTGCTGGTGCAAAGGATCCTAGCCCTGTTCCTATGTATAAGGGACCAGTGATAAGACCAGTGTGATCTTGGATACTGTTGGTGAGGGGAGAAATGTCAATCCTTCCACTGCGAGAGTTTTAATCATCTGCTGCAGATCGATGTCGACCTCGGCTGAAGAAGATATGTTTGGTTTGTTTATCTGTATTGTTCTGAAAAAGCTCTGGCTCCCTGGTGCGACATACTGCACTAATTTTTTAAACTGTAAGTCTCTCTTGTTTGGTCAGTGAAAATAGAAATTTTCTAAAATCTATTGTCATCATTCAAAAAGAGAGTAACATCTCTGGAGAGTAGATTGCTTGCTCTCCAATTTTTCAGCCTCATCGGCTGGCCACAGTTCAATATTAGCAGTCGGTCCCAAAATAGTTTCATGTATTTTCAAGACGGAGTCTTAATCTAACATAATATAACCCCTTCCGCTTAATAAAAAAGCATCATGCACCGTGAGTAAGGTTTGCAATTCTGTATCTGTTGAAAAAAGAACTATAGATATCGCTATACTACTCGAAATACATGGCCAATAGAAATGGCGGCAATAATAATGGTTTTTTCACCTCCCGATTTAACCCTAGCAGGTTATAACTGATCAAAATAACCGGTTTTGAAATACCAGAGGTTTTTTTTTTGTTTTGTTTTTAAACAAAAGCCGTTTGTAAACAAAATTTTTGTG